>CAUYLG010070950.1:0-25501 GCA_963573385.1 Cacajao melanocephalus
TGTGAGTCTGATGGGCTTCCCTCTGTGGGTAACCTGACCTTTCTCTCTGGCTACCCTTAGCATTTTTTCCTTCATTTCAGCCCTGGTGAATCTGATGATTATGTGCCTTGGGGTTGCTCTTCTTGAGGAGTATCTTTGTGGTGTTATCTGTATTTCTTGGACTTGAATGTTGGCCTGCCTTGCTAGGTTGGGGAAGTTCTCCTGGATAGTTCCCTGAAGAATGTTTTCCAGCTTGGATTCATTCTCCCCATCATCTTCCAGTACACTGATCAAACGTAGATTGTTTTTTCACATAATCCCATATTTCTTGGAGGCTTTGTTCATTTCTTTTCACTCTTTTTTCTTGTCTTCTTATTTTATTTCATTGAGTTGATCTTCAATCTCTGATATCCTTTCTTCTGCTTGGTCTTTTCGTATATTGAAACGTGTGTATGCTTTGTGAAGTCCTTGTGCTGTGTTTTTCAGCTCCATCAAGTCGTTTATGTTCTTCTTTAAGCTTGTTATTCTAGTTAGTATTTTGCCTAACCTTTTTTCAAGGTTTTTAGTTACTTTGCATTGGGTAAGAACATGTTCCTTTAGCTGAGAGAAGTTTGTTATCACCTACCTTCTGAAGCCTGCTTCTCTCAATTCTTCAAATTTGTTCTCCATCCTGTTTTGTTCCCTTGCTTGTGAGGAGTTGTGATCCCTTGGTGGGGGCAAGGTGTTCTGGTCTTTGATGATTTCATCCTTTTTGCACTGGTTCTTTCCCATCTTGTTGGATTTATCTAACTTTGATTTCAGGTAGCTACTTGGGGAGGCGGCCTTTCCTTTGTCTGCCTGCTAGGCTGCCATGGATCCAGTGGAGCTGCTATATAGATTCCCTGCATCTTTTGTTTACTCAGGAAGATTAGGCCTGCGGTCTGCACTGGTGGCTAACCTTAGCCTCCGCCAAGCTCAATCATTCCTGATCACACTCTAACTGATATGCTGGCTGTGATACTCTCAAATAAGAGGGCTTCAGCCTGCTGGGCTTTCTGGGGGAGGGATCCTCCCAGCCATATGGCCTGATACCCTGCTTTTAGTTCCCTTTCTTTCTGAGAGGCAGGTAGCTCCATCCTGTGGGGTTTCTCGGCATCAGCCATTGCGTCTGCCTAGACCTGGGCTGATAACTTCGGTACCACTGGAGTTGTTGCTTAGTCCTATGCAGGCAGCTCGTGGGGGCTTTTCAGCCTGGTGAAGATCTCCTGTTCTGTGGGTTGTGGAGGGCTTCGGTGAAGCACAGTATCCAAACCGAAGTACTGGAAGGGGAGAACCTCTGATCATCCGGTCAGTTGCACGCACCTACTGGATGGGACAGTGCCCTGCCCTGCCTCAACTTTCCCTCTTTGATTTATATCCACTGTCTAACCAGACCCACAAAATGAACCTGGTACCTCATTTGGAACTGTGGAGACTACTCAGCTTCTGCGTCTCTCTCACTGGAAAGTGAATTCCGGAGCTGCCTCTGTTCAGCCATCTTGGAACCCCTGACCTGAAATAATTTTTAGAAATCATTGTTAATTTAAAAAAAAAATTCAGGTTATCCCTAAAGGTGGTTCTTTTTTCATTGACTTTGCGTAGAATGTAGTGAACTAGTTCCACACAGATAGCACAGCTCTTTGTTATTTTTTAAGTTTAGGCATATTTCTTTGTCTTGGTCATGAATTGTACTACAATTGTCCTTGTTTTACCCTCTTCAAGCATTTATTACTGCCGGATTAGCCGTCCATTTCTGTCCTCCATGTTGATTGTATTTTCACTCATTTCTACCTCTTAGTCTTTCTCCCCGTAGTTTTGAGAATCTTCACAAGTTTGTGTTTTACATCTAAGTTTTCACTTCTGCTGCTTACCGCTTCTATGTCTGTGTTTGGCACATAATATTATTCAATAAATGTTTCCTGAATAAATAATAAATGAACAAACTACGAGATTTTTAGTTTTTCTGTTCTCTTTTCTTCTCTTATATACCTTTTTTCATTCAATGCCATTATTTTTTCATCTCAGCTATACTCTCTTTTTGATTTTTTGGCACACATTATTTTTCCTTTAAATCATTTTGAGCATATTCAATATACCCATTTTATAGAGCCATTTCTTCCTGCATCCTAGGAACACATCAAACCAACTTTCTCCTTGTTTTATGGTAAACTGTATTTTAGAGGTCTTTATTCTGAGTATTGAGAATAATGCTTTCTTCTTTTTACTTAGCAACATTTTACCCTGTAAGATGCAACGTTTAACCCTGTTATCTCATCCTGGAATAAGGTGAGCTCCATCCAGATCTTATGTTAGTAATACATCCATAGAATGTGTGCCTTTTTTTGGCCCCACTTCACGTGGGGTAGTTGGAGTCACTCCAGATCTATTTGGGTGGACTGAGTCACCTTCTCAGATCCATGTCTGATGTCTATGTATGATGAGTTGATGTACACAATTTTTAGCCGGTTTCATTTCCAGCAGCATTTCATCTAATTGGCATATGCTAGAATGAAACAGAATATCGCCCTGCCCCACTGCATGACTTGAGGATGCTGGGAACAGATGGAGTTCATAAAGCACGACAGTCCTCATGAGCTGCCAATGCTTCCCGACTGCTTTCACCGCAGCGCTTTACTTGTGGGAATCAAACCTCCCAGGATGAAATTCAGTCCTCCCTTACTTCCTGCCCAGTTGTTTCTTGAAAGTGTTTTATTCTGCTGAATACAGAAAAAAGAGGTACAGATGGGAGGCAGAAACAACACTGGCAGCTTCAAGAGAAAATGCCATCACAGGAGAGGGAGGAGTGCCCATTTTTTCATTTGGTACAGATCTTTCATTTCTGAATGACAGCTGAAAAGGTAGATCATCTCATCTTTGTTCCAGTTGGCACAGCACAGAATAGAGCACTAACTGTTTTCCAAATCAGTTTCATGAGCTTTATCACTACAAAATTCATCCAGATTCTGGCGCTGGGTTAACTAGTGGTCAACTAATATTTAATGATAGTTTTCAAAATGTAGATTCTATGGATCAGAATGAGGAGGTTCCCTTCTACAACAAGTTTACTAAGTTTATCATGAAGGGATGTTAACTTTTATCAATGCTTTTTCCGCATCTATGGAGATAGTCATACACTTTGTCTCCTTTATTCTCTTAATGTGGTGAATTATATTTATTGTTGTTTTTTTGAATGTCACAGATCTCGCATGCCTGAAACACTCAATTTTATAGTGATGTATTAGACTTTGTATAACTAATATTGTATTTATGATTTTTCATTTATTGAGATATTTGGCCTATGATTATATTTTGTGTAACATCTTTGTCAGGTTTTAATATCAAGATTATGCTAGCCTCCTAAAACAAATTGGGAAGTAGTCTCCTTCCTTCTCTTCCTAGGAAGATTTTTGGCTTTATTGTTGCTGTTGTTTAGTTTTTGTATGATTGGGACACATTTAATTAGTTAAATGTTTGGTAAAATTCACAAGTGAGGGTATATTGGCCTTTAGTTTCCTTTTAAATTATGAATTCAATTTCCTCAGTAAGCAGAGGCCTTTTCAATTTTTCCAACTCTTTTTTTAATCAGTTTTAGTAAATTATGCTTCTTTTTAAAGCAATTTTTGCATCTCATCTAAAATTTCAAATTATTTGCCAGGAAGCTGTATAATATCCTCTTATTATCTTTTTAATTTATAAGCTATGTAGTGATGCTCCCCTTTTTTACTTTGTTAGCAATTTGTGACGTCCCTCTTTTTTTTCCTTGATTAGCCTCATCAGGGGACTATTCATTTTTTAGTCACTTTGCTTTACGTATGTTGTTTGCATTGGTGGTGTGTTGATTCATAAATGTTTTATATTGTTATGTAAATCTATCCTTTTTTTGGTGATTATTTTCTTCAGATGTTTTCCCCTCTCAAAAATCAGATACTGATCTGTATTTTCTTTTAGTTTTTAAAATTTATTTTATGGTTAATAAATTAACATTTTAAAATAAAAATAATATATGCACATATTTAAAAGAAAATACATCAAACAGTTCAAAAAGGTATAATGTGAAAAGTAAAATTCTCTCTACCCTACTCCCAGTTTCACTTTTCAGAATTTCTAGGATGAGTTTCTCTGTCTATATCCAGAATACATTTATGCACAGACCAACTCGTGTTACAAGGGTAATGCTTTTGTTTTTCAAAATTAGTGATTCTCCAAAACAATAATAGATGCTTGCATGGATGCAGTGAACAGGGAACACTTCTACACTGCTGGTGGGAATGTGAACTAGTATAATCACTATGGAAAACAGTGTGTGATTCTTTAAAGAACTAAAAGCAGAACTGCCATTCGATCTAGCAATCTCACTACTGGGTATCTACCCAGAGGAAAAGAAGTCATTATACAAAAAACATTGCACATGCATATTTTTAGCAACACTATCCACAACTGCAAAAAATGTGGAACCAACCCAAATGCCCATCAATCAATGAGTGGATAAACTGTGATATATATGTATTTGTACATATATATATATGGAATAGTATTCAGCCATAAAAAGGAATGATTAATGGCATTTGCAGCAACCTGGATGAAACTGGAGACTATTATTCTAAGTGAAGGAACTCAGGAACAGAAAACCAAATATCGTATGCTCTCACTTATAGGTGGGAACTAAGCTATGCAGATGAAAAGGCCTAAGAACGACACAATGGACTTTGGGGATTTAGGAAGAAAGGGTGGGAAGGGGGTGAGGGATAAAAGACAGAAACTGGGTGCAGTATATGCTGCTCGGGTGATGGGTGTTCCAAAATTTCACAAATCACCACTAAAAAACTTATGTCACTAAACACGACCTGTCCCCCAATAACCTATGGAAATAAAAAATTAAAAACAAAAACACACACCAACAACAACAACAAAAACCACAATTAATGACTCTCAAAGCTTGGGTTTATTAAGATACAGACTGCTGGGCCCCACCACCAGAGTTGCTAGTTCAGCAGCTCTGGGTAGAAAGCCGAGAACCCACGTTTTTAACAAGTTCCTTGGTGCTGTGTTGGTATTAGACCATACTTTCAGAACCACTGCTCTAAATGATTGTTTCAAAGTCCCAGAGTAATGACCTTCATTCAAGTGTATTTAATAAAGAAGAGCAGAACCTGTGGTATGACCCACTCAGGAATTTCCTCTACTGTTACTTCCAGCCAGTCCCCTTTCTATACAGACTCCACTATCAAAGTTGACATCCACGCAGGGAGTGTCCCTCATTTATTTTCCAATAATATAACCCAGTTGTATCATCAAGTGCTAATATGATACTGGAAGGACAAGAATTTAAGCCTCTTATCTGTGACCATATTTGCATGGTTCACAGGACACACAGTTTCCGATGGCTGCAAAAAGGAAGGTCTGGAGGACAACTGTTTGCAAAGTGCAGGCCTCAGATCTGCATCAGCGTCACTGGAGACACCTATGTGAAATACAGATTCCCACTCCATTCTACGAATCTGGAGCTACTGGATGTGGAGCCCAGGGATCTGCATTCTTAAAAAGCATCCGGGATCATTTTCACTTATCCTTGCACTTCCTAACTCTGGCCTGTGAAATGGAGCAGGATGGCAAGACCGCTAGGGAAAAGGCAGTGGATTGTTAAGGAAGCCTCTGAAAGCAGAGAGTAGCATACAAAAAGGAAAAAGGAAAGTGCAATAAGGAGCTGCCTATCACCACCAATGACCTTTTATTTAGCACCTCCTAAGTATGTACCCAGCACTCCTTCAGGCCCTTCACCATTGCTCTTCTCACAATACTATGATATCCAGGTAGCAGAGTTTAAAGAAGACATGCTAATAAGAGGTGGTAATGAGATTTAGGCCCATACTTGACTCCAATGCCTGTTTGTTTTCTGTTCCACGATGCCTCTTTCACCATTTCTTTCATCTAAGTGATATAGGATATGGGGGGTGTACTCCCATACCTGCGCTGCCCTTTGAGTGGTGGTGAAGTGGTGATGTTGGCAGAATTGTTGGTGATCATTATGTTGATGTGCCAAGAGATAAAGAGGATAAGAATGGCTGAGTCATTGGTAAATTTGGTGATATGGAGACACAACCGGACAAGAGCCCAAGTAGAGTTTTCATTTGCAATTGGTTAATTTGGCCACTGACAAAGCTTCATGTTTAAAACAACTATTCAGTCAACCATCCTCTGAGTCACCATCACACACGCAAAAAAGAGAATAAAACAAACCCCAAGTCTGATTATGGAAACGCATCAGGCACCAAGAACAGCAAAGCATTTGGAGTCTGGGAAAGCCCAAAACTAACACTGCCAAGATCTCCTTTCTTCTGATTCTGAAATCCATGTGTGCTTCTTGGAAAATTTAATCCACATGTTTTGAGATCATTTATACTTAACCCATCAATACGCAGTTTTAAAAGAACCATTTGATGTCTAAGAAGCCTCATGTGCTTTCATTCTTTTTTTGTTTTTTTTTTTAACACAAGCCTCTGTAAGCATATCTTTTCCCACCCATAGCCAATTTCTGAAGTTGGAAGTAATATTTTGTCAACAAAAAGTAAACCTAGAACCTGAAAACAGGCAACCCCAGGCCTAACCTATAAGCCTATGAAAAGTGACAAGTCTGAAGCCTGAACAAATATGTTCTGTCATTTCCCCGAAAAGTCCACTGCAAGCTGTGGGAAGAAAGCACACCATGCTGCAGATTCAGCCTCCTTTCCACAAAGCCCTCCACCGAGCAGGGGAGCACAAGATGTATTCCAGACTTTTCTTTTTCATTTTTTAATTCAAAGAGAGCTCTGCCCACTTTTTTCGGTATAGTATTCTGAAAGCTTAATTTAGTGATTCATTCCAGTGAAATCCACAGGATACGAAACCATGATGAATAGACTCCAGACTGTTTCTGTCTCATTTCTGTGGAAGTTTCCTCTGGGAAGAGCATCCCAAACTCTGTCCAGTGCTCGTCACTCAGAGCCTCATCAGGGACACCTGAAGTCAAAGAGGAGTGGTGGCCATTATCCACAGCACAGTTCCAAGTAGGGAAAGAATACTTATATCCAAATCCATTATTTATCAGGTACTTCATATATTCCATTCTTCTTTGCTTTATTGGATTGATTTTAATTGCCACACAGTTTTTCCAATGTGAGGCTATTAGTAAATTACTAGCATTACTAAACTCTGTTTCCAAGTCTTTCAAAAGCAAACCCAAATCCGGGGAAAACTGCTCCCTGCATGAGATTACATTTTAAGTAAAAAGGAGTATGTTGATTAAAAAAAAAAAACAATACGGTGATTCCTCGAGAAATTAAAAATAGAATTGTTGTTCGATCCAGTAACTTTACATCTGAATATATATCCAAAAGAATTGACAGCAGGATATCAAAGAGATACCTGTACACCAAGTATTCATAACAGCAATATTCACAACAACCACAAGGTGGACACAACCTGATGTCCATTGACGAATGGATGAATAAACATTCAGGATACGGTAAGTCCTCACTTAACATTGTCAGTTGGAAACTGACTTGAAGCTAAATGCCCTAGCACAAAATTAATTTTATCACAGACTGATTGATATAAACAAGAGTTAAGTTCCTACAACAGATTTCTGGTTACAAAGGCATCACCAAACTTCTAAATAGAAACCAAATCACTTCTAATATTAAACACTAAAATAAAGTGAACTACATGTACACTTAAGAAAGATTAATAAAAATAATAAGATAATTATTGCCCTATTATCCCAGTTAATGGTGGCAAGTGGCCAGAACCTAGCTCAATAGCCCAGGGCACAAGGTGGAAACCCACCTTGAACAGGACGTCAACCCATCACAGGGCACACTCAGGCATGCACTCACACTCACTCACACTGGGACCACGTAGACAGGCCAATCTACCTAAGGGGTACATCTTTGGGATATGGGAGGAAACTCACGTTGACATGAAGAGAATATGCACACATTGGCTCCTGCCAGGAATTGATCTTTTTCCTCATCAATGTTGTAACAAAATGACATTGACTGAAATGGCTTTATTTGAAGACCTCTGAATGTACATATACTGGGATACTGTTCACCCTAAAAGAAAGGGAATTCTGACACATGCTACAACATGGATGAGCCTTGAAAGCATAATACCAAGTGAAATAAGCCAGTCACAAGAGGACTAATTCTGTATGACTTCATTTACCTGAAGTACCTAAAGTTGTCACATTCACAAAGACAGAAAGCAGACTGGTCGTTGCTGGGGTAGGGCGTAGAGGGGGATGGGGAGTTCGCATTTAATGAGTGCAGAAGTTAGGTTCACTGTGTAAGATAGAAAGAGTAGTTCTGGAGAAATGAAGGATAGTGATGGTTGCACGAAATGAACATACTCAATGTCAATGAATACTGTCACTTAAAAATGGTTAAGATGGTGAATTTTATGCTATGTGTGTTTTATCACAATTTTTTAAAAAGTAAAGGAATAGGCTGAATCCAAGTAGGTGAAGAGCTGCTAGACTTGAGGTTATTTTGCTATTTATCTGTATCTGCCTTGGGATATTCAATCCTGTTTTGACCTGGTCCCTAGAAATATTTTGAGTGGATAAGAACACTAAAGTATTCCACGGCCTTTTATTGTATCTTTATTATTATTGTTATCATCACTATTTCTTAGCCTTAACATTAGTGGAGAACTGGTAAGGTCTTCTTGAGAAACTGACTTTGAGAAGTAATCAGTTAACTAGTTCATCTCTTTACCTCTAAAAAACCTGAGGAATAATAAAAGACTTCCAGAATAGGAAGGCAGAGTGAAGCCAGATATTAAATTTTATCCCTCAAAATCTAAGAAAAATAATCTGCAAGTAAGTAAATTTGAATAAGAAATATAGGGATACAAACTAATGCTATAATCTTTAAAAAAGTGGTGGCCAAAACAAGGAGATAAATTCAGAGGCTGATTAGATACGCCTACCTTACTTCTTTAACATAACCCTCCAAAACAGTAGGGGAAGAAAAAGGAGAGGAAAACTTTCCCTGAATCAAAGAGTTTGAGGGTGGGATATATTTTTATTTTATGTGTATGCCCTTTAAAATATGAATATACTCTAGAGTTATGGCAAAAAATGATAATCAATCCGTTGATTCCCTTTGAGAAGGACTTTTAAGCCTTCATTTATAACATTTTGAATGAGGCAAGAATGTAGACAGTTCTTGTAGGAATGAGGGAGAGATATCGTGTAGACATAGTGCATCAGGTTTTTCTAGAACAAGGGCAGAACAGGAACCATTGTTCATAACATCAGAAGTGGGGGAAAATCAGATTTAACAAGGATGACAGCAACAACAAAAAAGAGGTGACAAGTATAGACAATTTAGGCGGAAAATGTGTGAGAATATATGAAGGGATCTAGAGACTAATGAAGAGGAAAGGAGCAGCTTAGAGGAAATGTGGAAGTTTCTGATGACATTAAATCCTGGGGGGCCAAGCTTGTGAATCTGTACCCTCACCTTGTGACTACATGCTTGGAAAGTCAGGGTATAAACCAGAGGGACATGACAATTGATCAGGGGAAAGTTTTTGGTGAAACGATGAGAATTTGGATTTTTGACACTGGAGAAGTACAAGGAATGACTGATCAGAGGATTTGTGAGCCATTCTCTCTCATCCAGCCAGAAAAACACCTCAACTCTCCCGCAGTGAGTTCCATCTTGAATACCATATCCAGGGAGGGAAACCACAACCTTCACTGGATTCTTAGCCACTGCCTGACCAAACAGGAAGCTTATCCTAGTGTCTACAGAATTCCAGCTGTTTGTGGAAGGTTAGGTCTAGCCAGCACACAATGAGTCAGCCGCCATGACCCAGAGGAGTGGGCTAGGACAACCACTTTGGACAATATGTTGTTTTGGAAGTGAGGATTTCTTTTAAAACATTTGAGCCTGGGAACATGGTGTGCTTTATATAAAGTACAAAATAAATAAAAGATTTCAAGGAATTCCCCTCCCACATAACCAATTCGAAAACCCAAGCAAACCCAAGCACTAAATGGATTCAATGAGCACTCATTTACTCCAAATTTAAAAATATAACACACATGAAACTATTTTAGAAGTTTTTTTTTTTTCTCCCAAAAAGGGAAGTCACTGAAATAGAGACAACTGGCCACAATCATTTGGTTTTTACCAAGTGTGGGCTTCCAAATCACATCAAAAAAGACACCAAAAGAGATTAAATTTTTTTTTTTTTTGTAGGAGGAGCAGAGAACATGGGTTTGATGTCATGTTAGGAAGTAAGGTCAGCCCCAACCAAAAATAATTAATAACAGTTTACAGTTAGTGAGCAAAGTGTCTAAGAGTACCCTGTTTTTAATTTGAGGAAGGGACACTCAATACCACATTGCTTCTTGTTTGCTATTATAATGATTATTTGCAGCTGATATTAGTCATTGTCCACTGACATCCACTTTTTTCTCTTTCCATGGTTATAAAATGCATGATTTTTAACTGACCCTATGGTTGCTCAGAATAAACATATTTTGTATCTCCTTTGCAGCTAGGTGTGGTCATGTGGCTAATTCTGCTAATGCAGAGAGGAAGTGGCATGTGCAACTTACGAACATTTTCTTAAAAGGCGTGGGATTGCTCTTTGTTTTCTTCCTTTCTGTTGGTTGGAATTCAGATACAATGAGTGATATTCTTGTCATCAGTCTGGGCCAAGGGATCCTTGAGAAGGGAACTAGCTTGGTGAACCCACACAGTAGAAGCAGTCTAGGTCTCCAACACTCTGCAGTGCCCAGATTGCCCTGGACTGACAAACTTGACTTCTGGGGAACCTGAGAGGAATAAACATCCATCCTGCTTAAACCACTGTTATTTTAAGTTTCTTTGTCACTTGCAGCCAAAGCTAATCCTAATCAGCAAGCTATTTTAAAAGTGTTGTTTGACTGAGGGAGCAAAAAGTCTAAATTCTCAAGTAACTGTAACTTAAACCTGGATGTTCAGATGCCATGGTCATATCAACAATCTTTTTCCTCATTTAGCCATTTGACACTGGCTCTTGACACACAGAAGAAACCAAGAAGCTTTTGAAAAAGGACAGCTGAGAGCATTGAGGTTGGCAACCAAGAATGACACATATGCAGGCTAGACTCTGTTTTCAAGATAAAAGGGTTTGTCATTGATGATCTTTTTCAGGGAAAATTCTGGAAAAAAATAACAACAAAACACAAAACCTCCAGCACTAGAGCTTGGCAACCCATCACTCAGGGTTCATTTCTCTAGGGCAAGTAAATGCTATATTTTCTCCCTTTAAAACGCAAACGCAGAGAGGCAAGACAGCACGTCTCTTACACATTAGTATAAAGCTGCTTCTATTTCATTCTGACTCTAGAAAAGTCTTTAAAAGATAAAAGATATGTGTACTGAGGGAAAGGAAGGGGAAAGTATAGAAAGTGAGGATTCTAAAGAAGGAGAGAAAAGAGAATTAAAGGACGATCTTCAGAGATTTTATAATTATGCCAAGAACTGTCAACATAAATTATGTCCAGAATGTTTCCTTGCTGAAGTGACTGAAACCAGAATGTAAAGAAGTGTCAGGACAATTCTTTGGAATATGAACAACATGTTATGACCACCAACCTAGCTCAAAAAATGTAAAGAGTTTAAAAATCAGAATACAGGCAGGAGGGTGAACACACAGAGAAGTATCAGTAGTTTGACTGAGATTACTGAAAACAAATAATACATTTGGAAGTTTCAGTATTCAGTGGGCAATAGCCAATGAGCAAATTAATCCATTGCATTTCGCAACCCCTAATAAAATATTAAATCTAGACGATAATCATCAATGACTTGCTAAAACCATCAGGTAAAAGAGAATGGGATGCCAGGTGCAGTGGCTCATGCCTGTGACCCCAGTGCTGTGGTTGGTGAAACCGGAGAATCAGCTTGAGGCCAGAAGCTGGAGATCAGCCTGGGAAACATAGTGATACCCCATTTCTAAAAGAAAACAAAAATTTTTAATTAGCCAGGCATGATGGTAGATGCCTATAGTCTTTGCTACTTGAGAGGCTACTTAAGAGATCACACCATTGTATTCCAGCCTAGGTAACAGAGCAAGACCACATCTCTAAAAAAATAAAATAAAACAAATACAGCATGATCTGCACATATACCCCAGAACCTAAAGTACAATAAAAAGAAGAAAGAGGATGGGGCCTGTATAATGAACAAGTCAAGCTGTCAATATCTGAACTGACCAATCAATCTTAACATCACAAAATGAGAGACAATCAGACAGCATGTACCTCCTGATATAAAGCAGTAGGAATTATGTGGCACTACCTATGGAAACATCTTGCCAAAATATGGAATCTGAATGTGATCAAGTTTTCCAGGGAACAGAGAAACTTGCTAAATACTATCTTGGAAATGCAATCAGCAAAATCGAGAATTGAGAAATTGTACATGCAAATGAAAGACAATGAAAAAACGTCAGAAGGGGAGTGTTTAATTTAGAAGATGCTTAAGAGAATAATCAGTTGAAACTAGTGATTCTTGTTTAAATTCCCTAATCAAGCAAGACAACAAACAAAAACCAATTGCAAAATGACATTTATGAGACCAAAAAAAAAAAAATCTAAACATTGACTACAAATTTAATGATATAGGAAATTGTTGTCATTTCTTTAGTTATAATAATCATATTGTGACCTTGGTTTAGGCAACAGTTTCTTAAATATGACACCAAAAATACAGCAACAAAGAAAAAATACAAATTGGACTTTATCAACATTTAAAACTTTGTGCATCAAAGGACACTATCACGAAAGCAAAAAGATAATCCACAGAAAAGGAGAAAATATTTTCAAATCATATATCTGACAGGGTTGAGTATCCAAGATATATTTTTAAAACTCATAAATGCAACAATAAAGAGATAACCCAATTTAAAAATGAGAAAAGGACTTAAGAAGACATTTTCCCAAAAATATCTATATTAATAACCAGTGGGACATGAAAAGATGTTCAGCATCATTAGTCATTAGGGAAATGCAAATCAAAACAACAAAGAGATACCTCACATCCAACCCATTAGAATAGGTATAATTAAAAAGACAAATAAATAACACGTTACCAAGGATGTGGAGAAATCAGAACCACACACATTGCTATTGGGAAGATAAAATGGTGCAGCCACTTTGAAAAACGGTCTAACAATTCCTCAAAAAGTTAAATGCAGAATGACCAATGATCCAGTAATTCCACTCCTAGGTATATAAAAGAAAACGTGCCATCACAAGAAGTGATACATGAGTCTTCACAATAGTATTAATGATAATATCCAAAAAGTGGAGGAGACAATCAAATGTTGATTAACTGAAGAATGAATAAACAAAATGTAGTTTACCTATACAGTGGAATATTACTCAGCTAGAAGAAGAAATGAATTACTGATACATGCTCTGCTATTGATGAATCTTGAAAACATTATCATAAGTGAAAGAAGCCAGACCCCACACATTGTATGATTTCATTTATATAAAATGCTCAAAATAGGCAAATCTATAGAGGCAGAAAGTACTAAAGGATTGTAAGGATTCGGAAGTGGCTGCTAAAGTGTAAGGGTTTTCTTTTTAGGGTGGTGGAAATGTACTGGAATTTCCTATTTCCATATCCACCATAGAGAAGGACAGCTTTACCAGTGAAGGAAAACATTGTGTGTATACTAAAAACCATTTAATTATATACTATAAAATGGATAAAATGGTTTTTATCTCAACAAAAAATGTTTTAAACAGATATGTATGTTTTAAAAAGAGCCCTTATCTCTTAGAGCTGTATACTATATTTATGAATGATATGATAATGTCTGGGATTTGCTTTTTAAAAATCTAGTGGGGTGGTGGTAGGTGGTAGTGCCTGGGAACTAGGAGGGTATAAATGAAACGAGATTGGCCATGAGTTTATATTTTTTCTTTCTAAAAGAAAACAAAAATTTTTAATTAGCCAGGGGTGATGGTAGATGCCTATAGTCTTTGCTACTTGAGAGGCTACTTAAGAGATCACACCATTGTATTCCAGCCTAGGTAACAGAGCAAGACCACATCTCTAAAAAAATAAAATAAAATAAATACAGCATGATCTGCACATATACCCCAGAACCTAAAGTACAACAAAAAGAAGAAAGAGGATGGGGCCTGTATAATGAACAGGTCAAGCTGTCAATATCTGAACTGACCAATCAATCTTAACATCACAAAATGAGAGACAATCAGACAGCATGTAACTCCTGATATAAAGCAGTAGGAATTATGTGGCACTACCTATGGAATCATCTTGGGTTGGGTGATGAGTACATGAGGGCTTATTATACTATTCTCTCTACATTTGTATAGGTCTGAAATTTTCCATAAGTTAACATTTAAAATCAACCAGTAGTGCATTGTCCTTTAACAATAGTGGCAGAGAGTCACAGCATGTGAGGCACAGATGGGGCCTTACAGATTATCTAGTTCGGCTCTTTCTTTTTATGTAAATGTGGAAACAGACATATCCAGAGAGAGAAAAAAAGTATTTGTCCAAATGATCAGTTAGCTCCAAAACAGGGATCTGCAAACTTTAATACTTTTTTTTTTTTAAAGCAGTTTTAGGTTTACAGCAAAATTGAGAGGAAAGCATAGAGCTGTGTCATACATCCCCTTCTCCCACACATGTATAGCCCTCCCCCTAACATCAACATTCAGCAGCAGAGTGGTACATTTGTTACTACTGATAAACCTACGTTGACACATTATCCCCTGAGGTTTATAGTGTACACTGGGGCTAATTCTTGGTGTTGTACATTTGATGGGTGTGGAATATCATATAGTTGGAATCATACAATATATAGCCTTTTCAGATTGGCTTCTTCCACTTAGTAATAAGCATTTAAGTTTCTTCCATGTCTTTTCATGACTTGATAACTCACTTCTTTTTAGCTCTGAATAATATTCTATTGTCTAGATGTACCACAATTTATCTATCAACCTACTGAGGGGCATCTTGGTTGATTCCAAGTTCTGGTAAGTGTAAATGGAGCTGCTATAAATATCCTTGTGCAGACTTTTGTGTAGATATAAGTTTTCACCTCCTTTGGGTAAATACTAAAAGAGTGATTGCTGAATTATATTGTAAGGGTATGTTTATGTTTAATTTTGTAAGAAACCACCAAACTGTCCTCCAAAGTGGCTGTAAAATTTTGCATTGCCATCAACAACAAATGAGAGTTCCTATTGCTCCACAACCTCACCACCGTTTGTTGTTGTCAGTGTTCTGGATTTTAGCCATTCTACTATGTGTGTAGTGATATCTCATTGTTATTTTAATTTGCATTTTCCTGATGACAGATGACGAGGAGCATCTTTTTATATGCTTATTTCCTATCTGTGTATCTGCTTTGATGAGATATGTTAAGACTTTGGCTCCTTTTTTTTTAAGATGGGGTCCTACTCTGTTACCCAGGCTGGAGTGCAGTGGCACAATCTCAGCTCATTGCAACTTCTGCCTCCTGGGCTCAAGTGATCCTCCCACCTCAGCCTCCTGAGTAGTTGGGACTACAGGCATGTGCCATCAAGCCCGACTGATTTTTGTAGAGATGAGGTTTTGTCATGTCACCCAGGCTGGTCTTGAACTCCTGGACTCAGGGATCCACCCACCTCAGCCTCCCAAAGTGCTAGGATTACAGGCATGCCACTGTGCCTGGCCTGGCCCTTTTTAAAATATATATATATACTTTAAGTTCTGGGGTCCATGTGCAGAATGTGCAGGTTTGTTACATAGGTATACACGTGCCATGGAGGTTTGCTGCACCAATCAACCTGTCATCTGCATTAGGAATTTCTCCTAATGCTATGCCCCTTACCCCCAGCAGGCCCCAGTGTGTGATGTTCTTCTCCCTGTGTCCGTGTGTTCTCATTGTTCAACTCCTACTTATGAGTGAGAACATGTGGTGTTTGGTTTTTTGTTCTTGTGTTAGTTTGCTGAGAATGATGGTTTCCAGCTTCATCCATGTCCCTGCAAAGGACATGGACTCATCGATTTTTATTGCTGCATAGTATTCCATGATGTATATGTGCCACATTTTCTTTATCCAATGTATCATTGATGGGCATTTGAGTTGGTTCCAAGTCTTTGCTATTGTGAACAGTGCCACAAGAAACATATGTGTGCATGCGTCTTTATAATAGAATTATTTATAATCCTTTGGGTATATATCCAGTAATGGGATTGCTGGGTCAAATGGTATTTCTAGTTCTAGATCCTTGAGGAATTGCCACACTGTTTGAACTAATTTACACTCCCACCAACAGTGTAAAACTGGCATGAGATGCTATCTCATTGTGGTTTTGATTTGCAGTTCTATAATGACCAGTGATGACAAGCTTTTTTTCATGTTTGTTGGCTACATACATGTCTCTTTTTGAGAAGTGTCTGTTCATAGCCTTCACCCACTTTTTGATGGGGTTGTTTGTGTTTTCTTGTAAATTTGTTTAAGTTCTTTGTAGATTCTGGATATTAGCCCTTTGTCAGACGGGTAGATTGCAAAGGCAAAGATTTTCTCCCATTCTGTAAGTTGTCTTTCACTCTAATGATAGTTTCTTTTGCTGTGCAGAAGCTCTTTAGTTTAATTAGATCCCATTTGTTTATTTTGGCTTTTGTTGCCATTGCTTTTGGTGTTTTAGTCATGAAGTCCTTGACCATGCCTATGTCTTGAATGGTATTGCCTAGGTTTTCTTCTAGGGTTGTTATGGTTTTAGGTCTTATATTTAAATCTTCAATTCATCTTGAGTTAATTTTTGCATAAGGTTTAAGGAAGGGAACCAGTTTCACTTTTCGCATATGGCTAGCCAGTTTTCCCAACACCATTTATTAAATAGGGAATCCTTTCCCCACTGCTTGTGTCAGGTTTGTCAAAGATCTGATGGTTGTAGATGTGTGGCGTTATTTCGGAGGCCTCTGTTCTGTTCCATTGGTCTATATATCTGTTTTGGTACCAGTACCATGCTGTTCTGATTACTGTAGCCTTGTAGTGTAGTTTGAAGTCAGGTAGCGTGATGCCTCCAGCTTTATTTTTTGTTTTTTGGGGTTTTTTTTGTTTAGGATTGTCTTGGCTATGCTGACATTTTTTTGGTACCATAGAAATTTAAGGTATTTTTTTCCAATTCTATGAAGAAGGTCAATGTCAGCTTGATGGGGATAGCATTGAATCTATAAATTACTTTGGGCAGTATGGCCATTTTCATGATATTGATTCTTTTCAACCATGAGCATGGAATGTTGTTCCATTTGTGTCCTCTCTTATTTCCTTGAGCAGTGGTTTGTAGTTCTCCTTGAAGAGGTCCTTCACATCCCTTATTAGTTGTATTCCTAGATATTTTATTCTCTTTGTAGCAATTGTGAATGGGAGTTTACTCATGACTTGGCTCTCTGTTTGTCTGTTATTGGTATATAGGAATGCTTGTGATTTTTGCACATTAATTTTGTATCCTGAGACTCTGCTGAAGTTGCTTAGCCGCTTAAGGAGATTTTGGGCTGAGACAATGGAGTCTTTTAAATATACAATCATGTCATCTGCAAATAGAGACAATTCGATTTCCTCTTTTCCTAATTGAATACCCTTTGTTTCTTTTTCTTGACAAAATTTCCAGTACTGCGTTGAATAGAAGTGCTGAGAGAGGGTATCCTTGTCTTGTGCAGGTTTTCAAAGGGAATGCTTCCAGTTTTTGTCCATTATGTATGATATTGGCTGTGGGTTTGTCATAAATAGCTCTTACTATTTTGAGATACGTTCCATCAACACCTAGTTTATTGAGAGTTTCTAGCATAAAGGGCTGTTGAATTTTGTTGAAGGCCTTCTCTGCATCTATTCAAATAATCATGTGGTTTTTGTCTTTGATTCTGTTTATGTGATGGATTAAGTTTATAGATTTGCATATGTTGAACCAGCCTTGCATCCTAGGGATGAAGCTGACTTGACAGTGATGGAAAAGCTTTTTGATGTGCTGTTGGATTTGGTTTGGGCCTGGCCCATTTTTTTATTGGGTTGTTTGTTTTCTTATTGTTGAGCTTTAAGATTTTTTTTTTTTTAATTCTGGATAAGTCCTTTATCAGATATGTCTTTTGCAAACATTTTCTCCCAGTATGGAGCTTGTCTTTTCATTCTCTTGAAGTGTATTTTTCAGAGCAGATTTCTAAAAAAAATTTAATCAAGTCCAGCTTATCAATTCTTCCTTTCATGGCTTATGCCTTTGGTATTGCATAAAAAAAGTCATCACCAAACCAGGTCATCTTGATTCTCCTGTGTTACCTTCTAGGAGTTTTACAGTCTAGCATTTTACATTTAGGTCTGTGATCCATTTTTAGTTAATTGTAACAAAGGGTCTAGGTCTAAATTCATTTATTTGTATCTGGATGTCCAGTTGTTTCATTTTATTGCCTTTGCTCATTTGTAAAAAATCAGTTGACTGTATTTATTATGGCTCTATTTCTGGGCTCTCTATTCTGCTCCATTAATTTGTTTACTCTTTCATTAATACCACACTGTCTTGATTACTGTAACTTTCTAGGAAGTCTTGAAGTTTGGTAGTGTCATTCCTCCAACTCGGTTCTTCTCCTTCAATATTGTGTTGGCTATTCTGGGTCTTTCACTGCTCCATATAAACTTTAGAATCAGTTTGTCAATATCTACAAATGACTTGATGGAATTTTGATTGGGATTGCACCGAATCTATAAATCAAGTTACAAAGACCCAACATCTTGATAATATGGAGTCTTCTCATTCATGAACATGAACTATCTCTCCATTTATTTAGATCTTCTTTGATTTCTTTCATCAGAGTTTTGTCGTTTTCCACATATAGATCTTGTACATATGTTTTAAGACTTATAGCTAAGTGTTAATGTAAATAGCATTCTGTTTTAAATTTCAGATTCCATTTGTTCACTGCTGGTATATAGAAAAGCAACTGTATTTTGTATATTAATCCTCCAAACTTGTTATAATCACTTGTTAGTTCCAGGAGTATTTTTGTCAATTACTTTGTATTTTCCACACAAACTTTTTCTGTAAAGAGCCATATAGTAAATATTTTAGGTTTTGCAAGATGGTTTATGTTCCCACTACTAAACTCTGCTGTTATGGCAGGCAAGTAGCTATAGACAATATGCAAAGAAATGGGTATGAGCGTGTTCCAATACAGCTTTATTTACTGTATAATTATAATTACATTATGTATTATATTGTTACTTTATGTGTGTAAGTTTTATTTTCAGGTTGTGGGTGTGCCAGATTTGTTTGGTTCATGAACTATAGTTTGTCAACTCATAGTCTAAATGAACTGAATTATTCAGACTCTCATTCCTGTTCTCTTCTCACTGGCCTAAGTTACAAACAAACAAAAAATCCTCTGGAAATCTCCACACTAATGAACTTGTGGTCACAAATGAGGACTCTGAAGGAAGAAAAACACCATCCTTGAACCAGAGCTTCCCTGCCCCGTCTATTCCTCATCTCTCAGTTTCAATCTACAAATGATAGGGGTATAGAGACATCTTCAAATCATTTTGTCCTGTGACATAAATATCATAGCACATAACAACTATAAATAAACCTGACCTCTAAATCAAGTTTAAAATGGGGAGGGGGAGGAGAAAAAGTTTTTCAGGAAAACTCTTTTCAAAAGAACATAATATCATACCTGGTCCCGGGCATTTAAATTGTTTAAAATTTAAATTTAATTAAGTTTAAATTGTTTTTAAGTCAATCTCTTGGTTTTAAATCATTTAAAAGAAATTTGATGTTAATTAATTTTGGTCAATAGCTTAATTAAGCAGAATAAATGAGTTAAAGATAATATCTAATATTTAAGGATCTTTGCATTTATATCAGGCATTCTGATATAATACCTGCCATATCACCTTGTTTCCTTGCAAAAACCAAAAAAGTTTCTTAGTAAACACAACTATAAATTCTGGACAGAGTGTATGAGCCTATTTGAGGACTCTGGAAGGTAAATGGTAGCAAACTGACTGAGGAAGAAGACCAGAATTCAAAGTTTCACAAAATCTGGTGGAGCTTACCAATTTTTTTCTTTCTGGTATCGCTTAGCCTAAACCTAATGCAGTCTTGAACTGGGGAGCAGTCACTGCCATAATCTCTCTATAGAGATCCAAGAGCAAGCCTCTAGATCTGGCTCAGGAGCAGAAAAGGGAACCCCTAAAACTCCAAGATGATGTATAAGTCCTCTCACTCTTTTTCAATCTCTCTCTTTGCTTGCACCCCCCAATCCCATGGCAACAATGGTAAAGGCTCCAGTTCAAAAGGAGCCAAAACTATGACAGAGGGGAGATTTCCTCCCCAAACCATGAAGCTGTGATCCCAAGAGGATGAAGCAAACCCTGTGGCCTTTTCTCCCTCTCACCCACCTTCCACCACTTAGTCCCATGAATGGAAAAGGGGGTAAGTAAAGTCTCAACATGCTAACCAAAGGTCCAATGAGGAGAGCTTGAGAACCAGAAATTACTGGAAAATTGCAGAGAGGAAAGAGTTCAGGAATATGACCCCATGAAGTTGTTTGTGAACTACTGGACTTATCCTTTAGTTGTGGATGTATGGATCTGATTGCAATTGGCCTACCAAAGACTCTTTGACAACTGAACTAATGATAGACCACTAGCCAGGCTGACCACTGGGTGGTGCACATAAGGTAAGTGGGCAGACATGACTGTATAGAGGGAGCAGGAAAGAGTTTGGCCAGGTATGGAATTATTCTGTATCCTGACTGCAGTGGTGCTTTAATCCATACAGGTGTTAAAATTCATAACATGGTATGCCAAGAAAAGTATCTGAACTATTTATATATGAAAAACAGAATGAACAAAGTATTTGAATTATTTATATATTAAAAACGGAATGAACAACAACAAAACCAGAATATGATAGTGCCCTTCTCCAAGTCCTTGGATGCAAGTATTAGAAGTGATTCCAGATAACGTAGGCACAAAAGTGTTTTATTTGAAGACTATTGATTGGCCCACAGAATTGACAAGAAGGGAAAAGAACTAGGACTGGGAAGGTGATACTACAAAACTGCTCTGGCTAGAACCCTCACTGGCCTTGCCAAGACTGGGCCTTTAGTTCCACCACAGCCACTCGTGTTCTATCTGCCAGGGGCAGTGAACTTCTGGACCCTTTGGCTCCATAGAGAATCCCAGAATGGATGGTGGGACAACTATAAATTGGAGGAGTGCTAAGATGTCATCCAGTAAAAAGAAATAAATGAAATACTATTATTAGCCCATCCTACAGATGAGACAACTCAAGTGTGTAAAATTTCTATAACTTCCCTGAGATCACAGCTTCACCAGGGCTCCCGGCTTCTGCTCCTAATTACTACTGGTCAGTTGGAAATGTCTGGCTTCAGGAGAGCTTGGTGGAAACCATGGTGCCTGTCTGAAAACAAAGAAGAGAAGATATTTGAAGCAGAAACTCCAACTTCCACCTGGCTCTGCAATTTGAGGGAGTGCTAACTCAGCTGTGTTTAACAGTTTGACTTTATCTTTGAAATATAAACTGTGTGTGCATGTGTGTGTGTGTGTGTGTGTGTGTGTGTGTGTGTGTATGTGTATGCTGTCTCTGATACATTCTCTAGGCAATTAGCATCAAAATTTTTTTGATCACATACTCATCAGCTAATATTTTTTGGCATTACTTCTAATATATGTAAGTTTATTTCTAAATTACGTATAAGCCACAATACTTATACATTGTGTGAATTCTAACACCTAAAAAAGAAAAAATGAAGTAATAACACATTTATTTATTTATGTATTTATTGACTTATTTACTTATTTTTGAGACAGAGTCTCACTTTGTCACCCAGGCTGGAGTGCACTGGCTCGATCTTGGCTCACTGCAACCTCCACCTCCTGGATTCAAGCGATTCTGCTGCCTCAGCCTCCTGAGTAGCTGGGATTACAGGCATGTGCCATGACACCTATCTAATTTTTGTATTTTTAGCAGAGGCAGAGTTTCTCCATGTTGGCCAGGCTGATCTCGAACTCCTGACCTCAGGTGATCCCCCCACCTCAGCCTCCCAAAGTGCTGGGATTATAGGCATGGGCCACCGTACCCAACCATAACAATACTTTTAAATGCATTTATTAAAATGACACAAAATCACTTTTTATGTCATTAAGAAATTATTGTGAGCAAGTTACTGAATATACATCAAATGCCTGATCCTAAGTTCGGCTTATTTTTATACTTGATGTGAATGGCTGTTATAATTGGAAAAAATTCACACTGGGAGGCTGAGGCAGGACGACTGCCTAAGCCAAGGAGTTCAAAACCAGCCTAGATAACAGGGAGACCTCATCTCTACAAAAAAATAAAAGATTAGGCCAGGCACGGTAGCTCATGCCTGTAATCCCAGCACTTTGGGAAGCCGAGGAGGACAGATCACTTGAGGTCAGGAGTTCGAGACCGCCTGGGAAACATGGTGAAACCTCATCTCTACTAAAAATACAAAAATTAGTCAGGCAGTTTGGCACATGACTGTAATTCCAGCTACTCAGACAGCTGAGGCAGGAGAATTGCTTGAATCTGAAAGGCAGAAGTTGCAGTGAGCTGAGATCACGCCACTGCACTCCAGTCTGGGCAACAGAGCAAGAGTCTGTCTCACAAAAAAAAAAAAATTGGCTAAGCATGGTGGCATGTGGTCCCAGCTATGGAGGAACCCAAGGTGGGAGGATCACTTGAGCCCAGGAATTTGAGGCTGCAGTGAGCTACCATCATGCCACTGCACTCCAGCCTGGGTGACAGAGTGACATTGTCTCAAAAAGAAAAAAGAGGAAAAGAAAAAATGCACAAAGCTGCAAATCCAAATTAAATAAGTTCATCTTTGGTAATGTTTATTAAATAACACTTGTTATTTTTAAGATCCCATCTACCAGTTATGCAAAGGTTTTTGGAGGGAGGAGGAAATTTAGTTAGCTAATGTTCATTTCTGCTACTATTGGGCAAACAATTAGAAGATAGTGCTTTTTTTATTTTTAACAAATGGATTCAAGACTCAAATTTTTTTCAGCTAAAAAGATTTAAATAGGTAAAAAAACTATAATTTCTCATTTTTAACTGTCTTGCAGATGAGAGACTTTGTGTTAACCTGATATGTGCAACAACAAAAATGTTAAAATGATAGAAATGTTTTACAAATGCTTCTTTCAAAATTCTCTCTCCATAGCACAAAGTTCTTCAGAAAGTGGTTGCTTTTTTTTTTTTTTTAATTCCCTTGGATTCTTCCATGCAGGTTTATTTATTTATTTTCTCATTTCTTTTTGTTTTTATACTTTAAGTTCTGGGGTACATGTGCAGAACGTGCAGGTTTGTTACATAGGTACACATGTGCCATGGTAGTTTGCTGCATCCATCCCCCCATCATCTACATTAGGTATTTCTCCTAATGTTAGCCCTCCCCAATTCCCCAACTTCCTTCTATCCCTCCCCTAACCCTACCAGCCCCCAACAGGCACCAGTGTATAATGTTCCCCTCCTTGTGTCCATGTGTTCTCATTGTTCAACACCCACTTATGAGAACATGTGGTGTTTGGTTTTCTGTTCTTGTGTCAGTTTGCTGAGAATGATGATTTCCAGCTTCATCCATCTGCCTGCAAAGGACATGAACTCATCCTTTTTTATGGCTGCATAGTATTCCATGGTGCATATGTGCCACATTTGCTTTATCCAGGCTACCTCTGATGGGCATTTGGGTTGGTTCCAAGTCTTTGCTATTGTGAACAATGCCGCAATAAACATACATGTGCATGTGTCTTTATAGTTGAATGTTTTATAATCCTTTGGGTATATATCCAGTAATGAGATTCCTGCGTCAAATGGTATTTCTAGTTCCAGATCCTTGAGGAATTGCCACACTGTCTTCCACAATGGTTGAACTAATTTACACTTCCACCAACAGTGTAAAAACGTTCCTATTTCTCCACATCCTTTCCAGCATCTGTTGTCTCCTGATTTTTTTATGATCGCCATTGTAACTGGCGTGAGATGGCTCACCACAATTAAAAGAGCTAGAGGAGCAAGATCAAACAAACTCAAAAGCTAGCAGAAGACAAGAAATAACTAAGATCAGAGCAGAACTGAAGGAGACAGAAAACACAAAAAAACCCTTCAAAAAAATCAATAAATCCAGGAGCTGGTTTTTTGAAAAGATCAACAAAATAGATAGATCACTACCCAGACTAATTAAAAAAAAGAGAATTGAATAGATGCAATAAAAAATGATAAAGTGGAGATCACCGCCTATCCCACAGAAGTATAAACTACCATCAGAGATTACTATAAACACCTCTATGAACATAAACCAGTAAATCAAGAAAAAATGGATACATTCCTTGACACTTACACCCTCCCAGACTAAACCAGGAAGAAGTTGAATCCCTAAATAGACCAATAACAAGGTCTGAAGTTGAGGAAGCAATTAAACAGCCTACCAACCAAAAAAAAGTCCAGGACCAGACTAGTTCACAGCAGAATTCTACCAGACGTACAAAGAGGAGCTGGTACCATTCCTTCTGAAATTATTCCAAACAATACAAAAAGAGGGAATCTTCTCTAACTCATTTCTTGAGACTAACACCATCCTAATACCAAAATCTGGCATAGACACAACTAAAAAAGAAAATTTCGGGCCGATATCCATGATGAACATAGATGCAAAAATCTTCAATAAAATACTGGCAAACCGAATCCAACAGCACATCAAAAAGCTTATTCATCATGATCAAGTCAGCTTCATCCCTAGGATACAAGGCTGGTTCAACATATGCAAATCTATAAACACAATCCATCACATAAACAGAACCAAAGACAAAAACCACATGATTATCTGAATAGATGCAAAGAAATTCTTCAACAAAATTCAGCAGTGCTTTATGCTAAAAACTCTCAATAAACTAGGTATCAATGGAATGTATCTCAAAATAATAAAAATTTATGACAAACCTACAGCCAATATCACAATGAATGGACAAAAACTGGAAGCATTCCCTTTCAAAACCTGCACAAGACAAGGATGCCCTCTCTCACCACTCCTACTCAACATAGTATTGGAAGTTCTGGCCATGGCAATCAGGCAAGAAAAAGAAACAAAGGGTATTCAATTAGGAAAAGAGGAAATCAAATTGTCTCTATTTGCAGGCAACATGATTGTATATTTAAAAGACCCCATCATCTCAGCCCAAAATCTCCTTAAGCTGATAAACAACTTTAGCAAAGTCTCAGGATGCAAAATCAATGTACAAAAATCACAAGCATTCCTATATACCAGTAACAGAAAAACAGAGAGCCAAGTCATGAGTGAACTCCCATTCACAATTGCTACAAAGAGAATAAAATACCTAGAAATACAACTAACAAGGGATGTGAAGGACCTCTTCAAGGAGAACTACAAAC
>CAUYLG010070953.1:0-11054 GCA_963573385.1 Cacajao melanocephalus
AGGCAAAACTCACCGATCATGGCATCCTTTCCTAAAGAGCCTGGGTATGGTTTTAGTCTATTTTTAAATTTAGAGTTCCAGGAAGTCATTATCAACAGATCAGAGTTAACATTGCTTATGAGATGTATTTTCTGTTCCAAATGTAGGGAAATTTGAGGAAGGGTGACTAATTAGATTTGGCCATATTATGGAAGGTCTTGCTGTCCCGCCATGAATAGAGCCCTCGGTATTTTCTGTGAACCAAAGCAGGCTCTTACAGTCACCACCTCATCATACAGTGTTTCAAATAAACTTCACCATAAACCCCATGCATCAGGCAATTAATATACAGATGGAGTAAATGTGCCCAGAGGAGCAAAGTAACTTTCCCATCACTACACAGGTAGGAAGGATGACTGGGGATTTATGCCCAGATCTCTCTGACTCTCAAGTCCATGCATTTTGGTAATGGTTACTAGAAGTCTGGATTTCAGCAGGAGGGAGGGATGGAAGGAGGATGAGAAGGGAGAGGAGAAAGGGAGGGAGAAACAGTTGACACCAAGTCTTACAGGTAGACGTATGAGTTGTTCACAGTTCTGAATATCCACAAAACCAAATAACAGTGGAAGTCTCCCCACTTCAATGCCACGGTAGAGACACATAGGATGCCATTTTAAGAAGATCTCCTCTGCATTTTTGCTTCACTCTGATGCTTCCCCAGTTTATACACACAATCCTAGTCCTGCAACTTCTGGCATCTGTGAAGGTGGCTTGCTCTACAGAGCCAAAGTCTCTCTCTGTGTGTGCAGCAGCAGGACCCTGGAAACTTGCTTGCAGGGAGAAAGAGCTGGAAAGGAATGTGCTAACCAACACCGAGCTAAGAATTCTCATCACTGCCCTCCTGAACTCGCTACCTAGAGACCTCTCAAGGTAGACAGACCTCTCACGAGGGCACCAGACTCAGCTTACAAGGAGCCCAGGCTACCACAGATTTAATTAGAGGGACATGAAATACAAACAGTTGCAATCTGTCTTCCTTTTCCACGAGAAAACCAGCTACTCATAATCACAATTAGTGCGGTTTCCACCACCGTTCTAACCTGGCTGCCAGCTGAATCCAGAATTTTGCTCTTCCCTTTTCTTCCTCATGTGCTCTATATAAGCACAAAACTAACTTAAGCTGCTGTTTCCATCACATTTCTCTTCTGCTCAGAAAAGTCGCTATATGTTTATTGTAAAGACCAATACCACTGAGTTTTAGACACTGAGTATTTCAGTCGTCTGCACTGTAGGTACCTCCTAAAATCCACCTAACCCTATGCCTACCCACGCCGAGTCCCATGTGAACACTCCCGCAGCAGCCTGGCTGGGCACCTCATTAATTCAAGGAAGTGTTGGCTCTTTGAAGGTCAAGCTCATTTCATGTTTTACCCTGCCTGGAGTATCTCCCTCCTGTCTTCGTCTATTAAAATGTAAACAAATAGACCAGGCACGGTGGCTCACGCCTGTAATCTTAGCACTTTGGGAGGCCCAGGCAGGTGGATCACAAGGTCAGGAGTTCAAGACCAGCCTGGCCAACATGGTGAAACTCTGTCTCTACTAAAATACAAAAATTAGCCAGGCGTGGTGGTGCACCTGCAGTCCCAGCTACTTGGGAGGTTGAGGCAGAAGAATCGCTTGAACCCAGGAGGTGGAGGTTGCAGTGGGCTGAGATCACGTCACCGCACTCCAGCATGGGTGACAGAGTGAGACTCCATTTCAAAAAAAAAAAAAAGTAAATAAATATACAAACAAACAAAAACTTAGCTATAAGGCTCAGTTCAAGTCAAACTTCCTTCTTGAGATTGTTTATGATGGTAATGCCTTCAACCCTCTCCTCCTTCTTTGGGGTATAGTGTTAAAAATACTCACTTAAGACACTTTATAACCTTTTATTATATGAGTCTGTATCTTTCCTTTTCAATAAGATTTTAAATTTCTTAAGGATAGCAAGCATGCTTTTGTTGCTCCAGGTAGTATTTCAGTAAGTATTTGCTGACACAGTATCTTTTCTGCTTCCATTGGAGGCAAAACAAGAGTGCTGAGAAGTTAATTGCAGTAGGTTGGATTGAGATGAGATAAAAAAGAATTTATTGAGTATTGAGAATTGTAGACAGTTGAGGCCTCTTTTAAGAGGGAAATTCAAAATACACAGGCATTATAATTACCTGAGTATCATGAAACAAGCCTCAGCTTAGAAAAATTATTGAAGAGAATTTTATGATTGTTGGGTTATATTATTCCCCTATTTGTAACAGAAAAGATTTTTTAGATAAGTCTGATAATATTTAATTAAAAGATTAAAAATATATTTTGGGTAGATACTACATTATTAACTAATCATGCACTAGATGCAAAATTCTCTGCTGGGTGTTTTGCATATATCATTCCACTTAATTCTTTTTTTGAGATGGAGTCTCACTCTGCTACTCAGGCTGGAGTACAGTGGCGCAATCTCAGCTCACTGCATCCTCTGCCTCTCAGGTTCAAGCGATTCTTGAGTGTCAGCCTCCTGAGTAGCTGGGATTACAGGCATGCACCATGTCCGGCTAATTTTTGTATTTTTGGTTAAGACAGGGTTTCACCATGTTGGCCAGGCTGGTCTCGAGCTCCTGACTTCAAGTGATCTACCTACCTCGGCCTCCCAAAGTGCTGGGATTATAGGCGTGAGCCACCACACCCAGCCATTCCATTTAATTCTTATAACAAGCCTATGAGGTGGGCACTATTATTATCATCTTTCTAAAAATATGGAGTCTAAGACCTTTGGACATAGAATAAGGCTTTCAAGGTCGCACAGCCAGAAAGCAGCAGCAGGATGGGTTCAAGATCAGGTCTAAGTGGCCGCAGGGCCTAAGCCACTGCCCGGCATGGTGCTGTTAGCTTGGCACTGGGCACTGGATGTTCTCGACCTAGACATCTACTTTCTAAATAAGCAGAACGCTCCTCTGCATGTCAGTCTATAAACTTACAGAGCAATTCCAGCTAGAAGGAAGCCATGTCTTACTTTATTATTTCCACCGATACAGAATGTGGCTTTAAAAAGTCAACTACAGTTCTAAAGGAATACAATTTTTGTACAATTCTGTTTGGTGCCTGAAAATTATGAGTAGGTAGGTAAAGTTAGAGCAATAATATCCACAGAAGATGGCCAGGCATATAAAAAAATAAATGCCCCTGAACACCCAGCAGTTTCTATTCTATTATGGCTCTGACTTTGCCAGACCCCAAAATACCAACACTATGTAATAAAGCGACATGACCAATTTTTCTTCAAATTGATTTCTGTTATAGAAGAAAGTCCATATGTCTTTCAGAACAATCCCAATGGATATGAGACTATATTTTAGAAATATGCTACTTTTATTATTAAAAGTGTATATTATATATATGTGTATAGATAGATAGATAGATAATAGATGTAAATATAGATGATTTTGCCTTTGGCTTTAGATCCTAAAAAATATAAAGGCAAAACTAATTCTAGTAAAGAAGTCCTGCCGGGACAATGCCCTGCAGTAGCCAATACTTATACAGAAATACTTACACAGAAACACGTAACAGATCCTTGACTCCACCATGGAAGATTGCTTTATTTTATTAAAATTCTGATACAAAAACTTTTAGTGAAACACTTTATGTTAAAAATAACTAGCTTTAGTTCTGCTAAAATGCAGATTTTTGTAAAAGGCATATATCCTTTAAGGATACAATTTAAGAATACAATTTTTGGAAGCTTGGCATGTCAAAGTCAAACAAACCTACCCTTAGGTAATAGACTTTTGAATATACAAAAATTCAGCTGTCTTGGGAGTTTCATCGTGTCTTCTGTCTTCCATGCAGAATGAATGCTCCCTGGCCCCAGCTATAGAGGTCAAAGCAGCCGAAACAGGGCAGCTAACAGCAAAGACAGGGGAGTGAGAGGGGGTGGGAATGGGGTAGTCCCTCCTGAAACTCTTTTGCTATTTGCAAAAAAAAAAAAGGACACCAGAAATTAGAGGGCATGGGAACCATAATTAGACCCTTTTCTGTAGTTGGTTGGAAAGCCTAAAGCTAAGAAAAAAAAAATCAAGCTATGAATGACAAATAGGAGCATCCTGAAGACTGCATGCATCTGGCTTTAATTTAGAAGGAGGAGTGAGGAAAGGAAAGATGAGAATTAGTGAAAAAGGTACAGATTTGTGTTTTCAAAATTAAGAAAACCTCTTGGTTTTCTTGTATACGAACAACGTACATTTAAATATTTCAGTAGGGAGATTTTTATTTTTAAAAGACAATCGTGCTTTCTTCCCCATCCAAAACCCACTAGGTCCTGAGACTTAGAGCTTAGGGCTGCGTCCTTCTCCCGCCACCTGGTGGAGCACATGCACCGATGACAGAGGCCACCAGGGGTCATGAAGCTCTAGGCCTATGGAGATCCCGCTCAGAGATCCACTGTCTCGTGAAGACAGATCAGACTCTGACAATATTTGCAACGAATTAATTGGCTAATTTCTCATGAATAGTTTTATGACAAAGAAGAAGAATTGAGGGAGGTTGAGCAAGGCTGCTTCTGGGGTGCTGTGTCCACTGACATGGTGACAGAGCGGGACACTGACTTCGTCACCCTCAGAGGTTGTTTTCGAATAAAGGTACTTGCTACATCTTTCAACCCTGTAAGAACCCAGAGAAGATAAACTAGCATGTCACTAAAAATCTCATCTTTATAGCTATGTTTGTTCTCTGCATTGTGAAATTTGAATTAATCCCAAAGTTTTTGTTGTTGTTGTTGTTGTTGTTTCAGAGAATCTCGCTCTTGTCACCCAGGCTGGAGTGAAGTGGTACGATCTCTGCTTACTACAACACCGCAACCTCTGCCTCCTGGGTTCAAGTGATTCTACTGCCTCCACCTCCTGAGTAGCTGGGACTACAGACGCCCACCACCCTGCCCGGCTAAGTTTTGTAGTTTTAGTAGAGATGGGGTTTCACCACGTTGCCCAGGATGGTCTCAAACTCCTGACATCAAGTGATCTACCCACCTCAGCCTCCCAAAATGCTGGGATTATAGGCATGAGTCATGAGTTTTCTTAATCGCGTGGGATTTCAGATCAGCCTGACTTATGCTGGAACTCCAGCTGTAGCATAAGCATATACTAGCTAGGAGGTGAGGGGTAGGTGACGACCTCTCTGAGCTCTCACTTAAAATGGAAATAAGAATACTTTCTTGCAGGTTGTTGAACAGGGATAAGGGTGTATGAAAGCCAATCAATAAATGATGGCAATTATTCTTGCTCTCATTCCATTAAAGACATGAGAGGCAGCTCCCTCTATGTTGGGGTCCTTTATGGGGGGATCATTGCCAGGCTCCAGGTATCTGAGTGCAGAAGCCAAGCCTTCCACACAGACTATGCTGGCCTTAGCTTTGCCAGCTTGTTCAGCAAACTCCTGTGCCAAGTTCCTAGAATCTGTTTGTTCCCATTTCTGACTGATGCAGTAAAATATTAACACAATGTTAGGCATAAGCACTTTTAGAGTTTTGAGTTTTACAAATTGATATGAGATGAAACTAAATATCTATCATCTACAATGAATTCTATTGTTCCCAGAGGGGCAGATCAATCTCAAGGCATAATGACAGTCCCGCCTGCCATGACCTCTGAAGATGTATGTCTGCTTGGGAAAGAATAGGATAATTCTTCTCTACTGAAGAACATTTGGGTTTCTATTTAAACGCACTTTTAATGAAAAATGTGTGTGGATACTTTATTTTTGCAGCACAGGCCATCCTTGCTTTCTTTGGGCTTCATTTTTCTAACAATCTAACACAAACGATCAGTCACATTTTGCTGAAGATCAACGTCTGTCTTCCCTTTGTCTAAAGCCCACGTGAAATTTTTTTATCCATGTTTGTTTTCCAAGGACATGTCTGTATTCTAAGCTGTGTAGAAAACAGACAGCAGCAGTTATAAGCACTCATGCTGTGATTAATGCTCGCCTATGGAACAGGGCTTTTGAGTGACTCCCGCTGTTTAAGTTTGCTTGGGAAATGAGGATGCCTCAGCCTAGGTATTCACAGGATCCTGCATGACACTGCCTGAAGCACAATTCAGTTTCTTTACAAACCTTTCCTGAGCACCTCACCTTTGCAAAGTACCACGACAGAAACTACGGAAGACATGAAAGAGAAACATGAGGTGGGGAACAGGAAGGTCAGGAGAAGGGAATGAGAACCAGGGAGGGGAGGAGGAGGCAAGAGGAGACAAAGAAAGAATAAAGATGAAAACAGAAAGTCCTCCCTGATAGGCTTTCCTAGTTCTGCAACTGTTTTTTATCTGTGTCTGACTCATCACGTGGCTTCACCAAACTCTACCCAGTGTCTTTCCTGCCCTGGGTTCCAAGGGTGCAGCTGATCATGCATCTGAGTGTTGTGTGGGGGACGTCTGCCCAGCACTGAAAACTAAACTCGCTCCCGCTCCGGACAATACATTTTTGAGAGACCGGATGAATTTAGCAGTGCAATCTGAGGTTATGAAACAGCCTGAAGCAGGGTGGCCCAGTCAAAAGTAGGCACTGAAACCCAGCTCCTAGGAGCACAACCAAGCTCAGAAAAGAATAAAACAAGAACACACATGCCCCTGAAACCCCGTCAGAGTGATGGGTAGAGAAGCTGTAGTACCACTTGCTGAGATGGACTTGCTCAGCCCACCCCGTTCCCAATGCACTGCTGAATTTGTGACCAGAATAGTTTACCTTAATCCCACAAATATGTTTGGGATTTGTTTCTGATGACATGTGGTGGGCTGAGAGGGGCTCCTACTGTTCTAGCGTGGGTATAACCAGGAACCCTCGTGGGAGGCCGAGGGCCACCCCACTGTGCCTGAGATGAGGCTGCAGGTGATTACGAAGCAGAGGGGAATTTCCTGCTCTGCAGAACCTCCAGGGTAAACCGCAGGACCCAGCACAGGAACAGAGCAGAGTTGGTCTCTAGGAACGGGGCTTCAGAAATGGCAAGTGAGTGGACTCAAGTGACCCTCTGACATCCTTAGGGTCATTACCTAGGGAGAGTCCCAGAGCTCCTGCAGTGTGAGAAACTGAAATGCCATTTCCCGCCCTAAGGGTTAAGCAGCTGGTGCATGTTCTACCCTTCACTTTGCCCTGTAGATTTCTAATTAAAAGAAAGGAAAGAACACTCTTACCCATGAGGAATTTTGCTCAGGACATAATATCCAGTATAGGAGTGTTGATATATCTGCAACAGACAGAAAGGAAAAAAAGCAAGCATTGAGACAGAAGCGGTGACTACGATATTTTTAAAATCACTGTGAATCCTAACAAACATCAGTGGACCAAAAGCAGCTAATCCCAACACCTGGAGCAAAATCTTTTATTTACTTAGGAGTCAATTTGCATATCCTGTTTATTTTATTTTCAGCATTTGCAGTGGTTTATAGGGCGGCCAGAGGCTTGATGTCATCTCCATGGCTACCTGGTATGTGATTAAATTAGAGGCACAGATTTCAGCCTTCACTAAATATAGTACATAACTAATGAGGACACCTTGGTCATTGGAGACTGTCAGGCACAGTCAGCTAGACCCAACGGGTCAGTAAGACCCATGTACAGCTGGAGTTCCCTCTGAGAGATGGCAGGGGGTCCACCAGAAATTCTACTCTGTGTCTTCAGTGAGTTGCAATATTGAAGTCCAGGTAGTCTTAATTGGGCGCACTCTTGACCTTCTGTACAATCAGATATGCAGCTTTTAGTTTCAAAAAGAGTAGTCAACAAGAACTGACTGAGAAAGGGCAGTTGGAAGTATCACAGCTTTAAAATGGAGGTAACAGAAACCCGGAAAAACAGTGCTTCCAAACTCCTGTAACCCTCAAATCTCGGACGCCCTTCTTAACTTCCTGAGCCAGGAAATGACTCCACAATTCACACATACCATGAACAGAATTCAAGGGTTACACCAAAAGAAGGGAGAAGATGGTAGTTCAGGAAAGGTTAGCATCCTTCATCGCCAGTGTCCTGGGTAGAGACCGTGTTGAATATACAGAACATGTGGGTTACTCTGTTGCATGGAACCGTATTTCATTCCCTCCCAACCCTTTCCTTTACCTGTGAAACCTCTGAGAGCTGGTGCCCTACGAGACTAAATGTTCAGTGACCAACATTTAAAACCACCTTTCTAAAGATAATAGGTGAGGGACGTGGAGGCAAAGGCATTCATATCCAAGGTAGAGTACATTGAACAGGGCAATGCATTTGAGGGACCGATGACAGAAATGAGCCTGCAAAGAAAACAGGTAGGATTTGCTAATACCACCATTCCTCAGCTAGCCAAGACCACTGAATTAACTTCTAGAAAATCACAATGGTCTTGGAGTTATTTGAAGAAAGAGGACCCAGATATAAAAATAAACAACAGTACTTAAATCCCAACAATCTAGTGCTTTCAGAGACCTTGAGACCCCTGAACCAGAAATATGGGGCCCAGGGCAGCCTGCTTTGAGGGCAGCAGACGGGCAAGCGCGGCTTTAGTCATAAGAAACAGCCACTAAGAGACAGGCCTGCGCAGGAGAGATTTACGGAGCTGCCACAGGAATCTAACAAGGAACACAGGAACTTAACTCCTTTCGCTATTTCTGCTGGAATGAGTGGTGCTGCCTGGCCAGGGGAAGGAAGGAAGGGCCTGGTACTGCTCCTGTGTTCCTGAGCAGGTCACTGTTCAGAGAGCACCCATTAAAGGACCCCGCGCTGCACTGTGAGTAAGCCATGCCTGCATGAGCTAGAACAGCTTCCTCAGACGCAAGAGCAGGAAGCTAGCCAGAGCAGATCTCGGGTTTCCACTGTTACGGTATATGGTATATTATATAGAGTTTCTGAACTCTCCTTCCAAAATCGCCTTTTCATTTGATTGATCTCACTTTGTTTTCATAGCATCCCTAGGGGGCAGAAGTGACCTTTGGTCAGATAAGAAACCAAGGCACAGCAAGAGTAGAGGATGACGGAGGAAAGAGACAGGGGGAAGAGGAGACAAGGAGAGAGGTGGGAAGAGATGAAGCCTAATTCTGTGCTCTTTAGTGCTGGCTGACTTAGTGACCCTCGTGAACAGAACATGGCAGCAGTGATGGTGTTATACTTCTATAGCTAGGTTAGAAGAGGTATTGCAGCTTCCTTCTTGCGGTCTTTCATATCACTTTCTCTGAGGAAGCTGGCTGCCATGTTGTGAGGATACTCAAGCAGCCCTGTGGAGAGTATGAGGCTCATCCCCGTTACACTGCCTCTTGCCAGCAGCCATGGGAGTGGATGTGGAAATGGGTTCCCCATCTCCAGTCAACCCTTTGGATGACTGCAGCTCTCGCTAATGCCTTGATGGTGGCCTCACAAGGGATCCTGAGCCAGAGTCATGCAGCTAAGATGGTCCCAAGTCCCTGACCCACAGTGACTGTGAGATGATAAATGTTGGCTGCCTTAAGCCACTGAGTTTCTGGTAATTTCTTATATAGCAATAGGTAAGTCATATACCTAGTTTAAATCCAGATAAAACAGGTAATTTTAAAATCAGATGTAGATACATTTCTTCTGAGCTACTGGGTTTCTTCTTTGTAAACTTCCAGAAACTTCTAAAGCAAACAGATAAATTCCTTGTTGGAATAGTATCAGGACAGAGGTGCTGAGGGGCTGGGATAGGACCACTCACAGACCAAATCACTCAATGGAAGCCTTTGATATTACTGCAGCCAAGAGTCCAAAGTCCCAGAGATGGTGACAGTGGCGAGCTGAAGTGGGTGGTGGGCGTGGATCTCATTTATGAAGCACATACCACATATTAGGTACTTTGCCAGCTCCTTACCATGCAAGAACTCATTTAGTCTTTATGAAGTAGATATTACTATCCCATTTTTACAGGAAGGAAAATAAAATCTTAAGGAATTAAAGTTAAAGCCAAGTGGGATTTGACCTGTCTCTGAACACTCCCTTGGAAATTGCCTGAACCAAGCTTGTATCTCTGAACTCTCAAGTCAGAAGTCAGTTGTCAGCTGAAAATTACAGGATAGCAACAAATATAATAAATATGCAAAGTAAGAATACCTGCCATCTTTCTTGGTTGAAGCCCCATTGCTTTAATCTATCTAGAAACAGTGATTTAAATTCATTCCCTGGTTATGCCATCTCCAAAACAAACACCTAGAGTTGTACCTTTACATCCATCTTTAAATATACCACTACACACCCCTGCAATTCAGCTCTGCAGGTATCTTTTAAGTGGTGCCCATGAGAAAGGGGAAGATCAATTAAAATAACCCTATCAAGGCCATGGCAAGAAGAAAGAAGAAAAAAGAGGAAGGAGGAAGATGGAAGGAGGAGGAGGAGGAAGAGGAAAAAAGTATCGTTTTCAATTGTTTGTTTGTACTGTTAGGCAAGAAACCCCCAAACCAAAACAAACCAAACCACACATGTATGGACGGGGACTAGAACAGAATATCTGGAAAACAGAATCGTCAGTAAGTAAGGCTGACACAAAAATGAATAAAGTCAAGAAGTAGAGAAAGAGAAAACCTGAGAAGCTGGCTCTGCCAAGTGCAGGAATGTGAAAGTGGCATTCCAGAACACACTGCTGGTGCAAACAGAAGCCTTCAGCAAGGAAGTGCAAGTGTGATCCCAGCGCTACTCTTAAAAAATGGGGAAGTGGGAAGAAGAGAAACAATTTTCTCCTTGCTCCAAGATGAAGCAATAAAATATCATTGTCTTCCACAAAATCTTCCTCAACACTAAGCTGAAAGAACCCCAAGCACAAAGGAAACAACTGTTTAAGGGGTATGAGTTGAAGCGTTTTCATTTGTACAATGTCTTATCTAAAAAAGAAAGCTATACCTCACTGAAAGAATTTGTTCCTTAGAGAGAGATAGAATCTTTTTCTTTTTCTGCGGTCAATTTTGTATTTATTTTTCTTTCTTTAAAATAATAGGCTCTAGGCCAGGAGCAGTGACTCATGCCTGGAATCCCAGCACTTTGGGAGGCTGAGGCCAGTAGATCACCTGAGGTCAGGAGTTTAA
>CAUYLG010070954.1:0-13425 GCA_963573385.1 Cacajao melanocephalus
GGGTGTTGGACAATGAGAACACATGGACACAGGGAGGGGAGCATCACACACTGGGGTCTGAGGGGGGAAAATAGGGGAGGGACAGTGGGGTGTGGGGAGGTGGGGAGAGATAGCATGGGGAGAAATGCCAGATATAGGTGATGGGGAGGAAGGCAGCAAATCACACTGCCATGTGTGTACCTATGCAACAATCTTGTGTGTTCTTCACATGTACCTAAAATGCAATAAAAAATAAATAAATAAATAAATAAATAAATAATTTTTTTTAAAAAAAGAGTGAGAGGAGAGAAACTATAAGGATTTTGGTTTGAATGACTAGGTCATGGGTGCTGTCATTTTTTGCTGCTTGATTTCTATTATTTTTTCATAATACTCGCACTTAAATGTGTGTATTTCTCTCTCAGTAGCACTTTAAAATGTAATTAATATTTTTTAATTTTCACTGAAAATTGTACTATGATCCATGAGTTATTTTTTAATACACATTTTAATTTTCAGATAGTTAGATATTTTCCAGATAACCTTATTGATTTCTATTTTAATTTTATTTGTACAGAATACATACCATGATATTTTAACCCTTTGAAAATTACTGAATTTGCTTTATTATTCAGACTATTGATATTTCAGTGAATGCTTCATGTGCAGTTGATAAATATGTGTTTTCTACAGTTATAATGGTACTTTGTTCTATAAATGTCAGATTTTTTGATTCACTAATTGTGTTATTCAGATGATTTATATCCTTGCTGAATTTTGTTTATTTGCCCTATCAACTACTGAGAGAGGAGCATTAAAAGTTTTGACTATGTTTAAAGATTTACATATTTCCCCATTTATTATATCACATTTTGCTTCATTTTGAAACTATTTTATTAGTTACATAGCTCATCAACCTGATGAATTGAACCTTTCTTCATAAATTAATCCTATTTACCACTATTACTGTTTTTATCAAAGTCTTTGTATTATCTTAAAAAAGTTATACCAGCTTTCTGATTCTTACAATTTACATGATATGTCTTTTATTTCTAACCTTTTGCTTTTCTTTACAGTTTAAGTGCATTTCTTTTGTTTATTTTTTCACTTCAATAGCTTTAGGGATACAAGTGTTTTTTGGTTACGTGAATGAATTGTATGGTGGTTGATGTCTGGGCATCCAGTGGCTCCTATTACCCAAATAGTGTACACAGTATTCAAGAAGTAATTTTTCATTCCTCACTCCCCTCCTCCCTTCCCCCCATTCTGAGCCTCCAATGTCTATGTCCCACTTTGTATGCCTTTGTGAACCCACAGCTTACCTCCCACTTTTATGTGAGAACATGTGATGTCTGCTTTTCCATTCCTGAGTTACTTTGCTTTGAACAGTGGCTTTCAGTTCCATCCAAATTGCTGCAAAAGACATATTATTCCTGTTCATTTTTATGGCTGAGTAATATTCCATGTATATACGTACAACATCTTCTTTATCCACTCGTTTGTTGATGGACCCTTAGTTTGATTCTATATCTTTTTATGTGCATTCCTTCTGTGGAGTTTTTAAAAAGCTTGTCATTATTATTATTTTTTTACCCTTTCTGACCATCTGTCTTGTGTTTGCAGTGTTTAGATCATTTACATTTAATGTAATCATATATTACTGTGATTATCTTAATACAACAATGTAAAATTGAATTTAAGTATACCACTTTACTATTGATTTTCAATATAGCCAATTTCTTTTCTTTCAGTTTCAACTTTCTTACAGTGGTAAGCTAAATAGTGTTCCTCTACCATGATATGTCTTCTTTAATAATGCTCAGAACCTATGACTATGACCGTAGGTGGCAAAGATAACTTTGGAGATGTGAATAAATTAAGATACTGATATGAAGATATTATTCTGGTTTACCCGTGTGGACCTACTGTGATCACAATTTTCTGTATGAGATGAATACAGGGAGAGTCAGAGTCAGATGGCAAAACTGTGTGATGACAGAAGCAGATATTGGAGTGATGCAACCATAAGCCAAGGAATGCTGAAGCCTCTAGAATTTGGAAGTCAAATAGCAGATTCCTGGAATCTCTAGAGAAAAACAGCCAAATACTTCCATTTTCAAACTTTTTGAGACTTATTTTAGACTTCTGACCTCCAGAACTGTAAGATAATTCTCTTGTGTTCTTGAAGCCACTGAGTTTGTGGGAATTCATTATTGCAGTGATAAGAAACTAATGGACTTGTATTTATTTTAGTATTTTAATCCAATTAATCTCACATTTTAATTTTAAATTTTAAAAATTATTTTCAGTGTTACTCTAAAGATTACAGTGGTTTTATTTAAAATGTCATAGTCTACCTGGAGTTCATATTGTACTACGTCATATAAAATATGAGAAATTCACTACAGTGTAATTCCTCTTATCTCTTGCCATATTGTTGAAATATATTTTATATATCCACATGTTATGGATCCTACAGTGTTCAATTGTTGCTTAACTTGTCCATTGTGTCTCTTTAAACTTTTGAGACAATTTTACAGAAACTATTATATTTACTAATTTATTTGTCATTTCATGTTTTCTTCATTTCTTCACATCCAAGTCTTGTCATATGTCATTCGGCTGATACTTGAATTCACTTATCAGATGAATTTTCTTGAATGATATTCTTACAATTGTTCTCTTTAATGTAATGTATACTTCTCTATTGACTTTTAAATTTTTCTGCATGATTGGTTTACAGAAGTTTGACTATGGTGTGGCTAGTGGACTCTCCTTTTTCCTACCTAGGTTCGCTGAGTTTCTTGAGTTTTTAGGTTGGTATATTTCACCAAGAAATATTTAGCCATTATTTCTTCAAGTATTTTCTTTATTGTTTTAGTTTCTCACTCTCTGCGCTCCGAGACTAAAATTACAGGCATGGAAACGTTTGTGAATACATGCATAAATTTAGAATGCGGACAATTCTCAGAAAAGGGTTATATGGGTAGAGTAGATTTGATTGTCTGAATTAGTATTAAAATATGTTCTTAATATAAAGAGATATATTTGTTTTACAGTAGTCATATTCAACAAAGGTAAGTGCTGTTTAATAATTAAGAATAACTTTGAGTATTTACTTTTTTGGCTCACTTTTTGGTTGTGGCATTTGCTATTTGAAGTTATTTTTGCCTGTTTGTTGACCTCGCTCATCTCTGGTAAGATATTGGATTAAAAGTGCAATGAGCACTTGCTCTAATATAATAACCATGTTAGGTAATATACATAAAAGATATTTTCCAATTAGCAGTGACTTAAGGATCACGAACTACTGCAATGGATATAAAGCATTGAGCCCTTGGGAGCATTTTTTAAATGTCGAATTTTACTTAATGCCCTTTCTATTTTAAAACAACTGGTAAATTTTTAATGTTTATTTTGAGTACAAATACGTTTTATGTTTATTTTAAGTACGGTTTTATCCTTAACTCCTCTCTACAGGTGTCAGTTCTAAGAATCTCCTCCAATAAGGACAAAATTCAAATTGTATATTTTTGGTCTTCACATCCAACCATGCAAATAGTTCTATTTATTTATTCATTCTTACAAATCTATTGAACAACTAGAAGGTGCACGGTTGTGTGATACACAAAAATGGTTAAGAAGACATATGTTTTATTGCTTTCAGAGTCTATAATGAGAAAGCACAGAAGCATTAGAACTTCATAGATAAATCAAACCTACCTATAAAATGTAAATTGCATTATTCTAATTCCAGGTTCACCATCATTTGGTGTTTTCTCATTGTTCATTCAATGAGATAAAAATCAAATTTCTTAGTGGGACATACATAGCACATTCCATATCTCTCCAATATCACCTACTGTCACTTACTGTTGTGATCATGGAAAGCACTGAAAATTTCCAAATACGTTAAACTCTCATTTTAATCTTGGGCCTTTCCGCAAGCAGACAGGAACTTTTCCACCTTCATTTTTCACTTGACCAACTAATCCTGGTGTGGCAGATGCTGAGATGAGCCCACCACCTATTCTGGCGGGAATGACCAACTCCTTTCCTTAGGTATGAGATGCTTCCTGCAGAAAGCCTGCAGCTGTCACCCCCACAGAGATTGCCTCAGTTCAGGAGTCATGCCTCACCCAGAATCATGCCATCTTACAGAATGGCATCCATGGCCTGATTAAACCATGTGGGAGAATAATGTTCCAGCTCCTTTGATTCGACTCAGGGCTTCTCTTTACGACTCCACATGCAGTTTGTTAAGGACTTTTTATGGCAGCATCACAGATCAATTTTATCCTTAATTCCCTTCTACAGGCTTTACTTCTAAGAACATCCTCTAGTAAGCTTCCTAAGGCTAATTTTCATCTTAGAATCAGCTTCTCAGAGCACACAAATTTGCAATGTGATTTGTTTTTTACTTATTTGTCTGAACTCTGTACTCTTGAATCTATGTGGTTTTGAACCTCAAAGTACCTGATGTATTTAGCGTTTTTTCAATTATTTTTACTTTAACCCTTTCCATTTCTAGCATATGAAGACTGTAATCTACGAGATGAGATGGGACTGGAGAGATGTAACAAAGTTTTTGAGAAAACCTAGACTCTAAAACTCATTACTTTGTGTTTGTCATTGTGTGACATTGTGCAAATGTACTTCAGAAAAGAATCTTGGCAAGGTGCATTGGCTCACCCCTGTAATCCCAGCACTTTGGAAGGGGAAGCAGGCAAATTGCTTAAACCCAGGAGTTTGAAACCAGCCTGGGCAACATGGGGAAACCCTATCTCTAAAAACTACAAATATTAGCTGGACACAGTGGTGTGCACCTGCAGTCCAACTATTCAGGAGGCTGAGGCAGGAGGATCACTTGAGCTCAGGAGGTTGAGGCTGCAGTGAGCCATGATCTTGCCACTGCACTCCAGCCTGAGCAACAGAGAGAGAACTTGTCTCAAAAAAACAAAAGGAAAAAAAGGAAAGAAAAGAAAACGGAAGGAAGGAAGGAAGGAAGGAAGGAAGGAAGGAAGGAAGGAAGGAAGGAAGGAAAAAGAATCTTGACTCTACCCCCAGTGATGTGCAATTTAATTTGAGTTGGTTGTTTAAGTGGGGTATACAGAGAGGCAGATTTTATAGTTTTCCTGAATGCTACAATTGGGGGCTGGAATTGGTGGCATTAAACGAATAAGCAAAGAGGGGGATATTATGTAGCTTAAAAGCAAAATACTCGGAAAATAGACTAAAAATGAAGCAATGACTATCCCAGCCTCTTTATATGTGGTGTGAAGAAATGACACAATTAACCACTTTATTTGCAGCTGGGTTATCCTCCTGTTAATTTAAAACAAATGCATTTTGATTTTAGATGCAAATGTGAAATAGTTATTGGGTATGAATCAAAAATTAGGTCATAGTCTGCCAGGATTTAGCTCATCTGAGTATCGCCTTGCTATTTCTGAGAGTTTCTCAGACATTTTAGTCATTTGTGAACTTCATAGAAGTTTTTGCAGTTTCTTTCTTCTTACTGCCTGCCTTCTTCCTCTAACATTCAGACTGCTCAGGACATTCTCATTTTCCTGGCCACGGGCATGTGCTATTAAAAAGCTGAAGCACATGATGGCCTAAAGAAGGGGCCATTCTCTCTGCATTGGTTGTCCTTGTAGTTCTCTATTAGAGTTGAAAATCTGGCCACCCCCTCCACACCCACCTTTCTTGAGCTAGAAATTTGTCATTGCTAGTGCCTCTAAATGTTGTTTGCTTGCCCTGTTTTATGCTACAGAGGTTGGCTGAATCCTGATCAGCCTTTTACAGTTACTAATGGAGGATGTCCAGGGTCTTGGCTTTTGAACAGAGAATTGGACAAAATACACTAACAAAGCATGGAAAGAATGAAGCAACAAAAGCAGACATTTATTGAAAATGAAAGTATACTCCACAGGATGGGAGCAGCTCTGCCTCCTCACAGAATTTTCTGGGTTTTAAATACCCTCTAGAGGTTTCTCATTGATTACTCAGTGTACACCCCATGTAAATGAAGTAGTGGCCGGCAATCAGGCTTTCGGTTGTGGAAAGCAACCAATCAGAGGCTGAAGTGAAGTTACAAAGGTAACTTGCAAGCATCTGATTGGACAAAGGTAACTTGCAAGCATCTGATTGGTTGTGAAAAGCAACCAGTCAGAGATACTTTCAATTGTCCAGAGTAGCCTCAAGTCCTTTTGTTACTTAGGTATGGAAAGTTGGAGTTTTCCTTATGATTTAGTTCTAGGGAGTCAGCGGGAACCTGCCTTAGGTTCCCTGCCTCCGGGCCCTATTCTCCTGCCTCACAGGCAGCCATCAGCAACCCAACTCCACCAACTGAGCCTTCCTCTCAGTCACTACAGACAGAACATGCTTCCTGCCTACACTGAAGGGACTGTCTCATTCTCTAACAATGGAGTAATGTTCTCTGGTTCTCTTAAGATTAATGTGTGAAAGGTAAATAAATCTGGGGACCTCCAAATCACTAAGCCAAAGAGAAGTAAGGCTGGAGACTCTCAAGCAAATCTGCCCTCTGTTTTATTCCTAAATAAGATAGCTACAAAAATTAAGAAAAAAAAAATCCATCACAATTTGCCCACAAGGAAATTTCTTGTGGACGAAAGACAGAACTTGCAGTCATCCCTCTGCTTATATGAGACAAATGCACATCTGATTGCTTCCTCTGCCCTACTGTTTCGCTAATCCAAACTAAGGCATAAATGATTATGTCTCTAGCCTCCTCTCATATGTAAATCATGTATTGGAAGGCTGATCAAAGACAAAAGAATGCAACATTTTGTGTGGAATATACCTCAGACTGAAAGCCCCCACTTGGAGTTGTGGGGGCTTTCCTTTCCAGACCAAACTAATGCATATCTTACAGATATTGATTGATGTCTCATGTCTCCCTAAAATGTACAAAACCAAGCTGTGTCCCGGCTACTTTAGACACATGTCCTTAGGACCTCTTGAGGCTATGTCAGAGATGTGTCTTTAACCTCAGCAAAATAAACTTTCTAAATTGATTGAAATCTGTCTCACATACTTTTGGGTACAGAAGCATATCCCTTACCCAATAAAATAAAGTTCAAATCAAGACCTAACTAAGCAATCACAAACCAGTCAGATGTAGCGCCTGGCCTCTTTCCGGTGCAATACGACTTTGATATAGTTTGGTGTATAAGGAAGAAACAGTGAGTGTGATTATCTTCATCATCTCTCTTCATAAAGCACACATACATACACACAGTTAAGGTGCTAAGGAAGCTGGGGGAGCCAATTTGACCCGGCCTTTATTTTTCACAAGAATGATGGAAGCGTCAAATACAACGTGTGTTACATAGGAACCAATTATATATGTAGGATTACTGAAGATATGAGCCCTAAGGCCATTTACATGAGGGAAGAATAGTAACCTTTTGATCCAGAGAGATAATTTAACGAATAGTAAGTTGTTAACATATATAAATAATAAAGTTGGGGTTTCAAACATTTGAATGTAAAGGCTCTGAGTCATGGGATTAGCTTTGTACACCGGGTCGCAGGCAAAGTCCACCCTTGTGCAGAAGTTATTGAGGAAGCTCGTTGTTAGTAATTCCTATAAAAACAGTAATAAAACTGATGAGAAAGCAATCTGCTTTTCCTGATAACTGAGTGCTGGCCTTTCTAAACGATGCCGGTGATTGTTCTTTTTGCCTCAAATTCTGTGTTGACCTAAGTTTTGAACAATTACTATGATTATTGTTGAGTTTTATTAATAATCACTAGTGCTTTGAAATCCCACTTTTGCATTACTCATCCTTTAATAAACATTGTGTGGAAATTAACATGGGGACCTCCCAGTTATACTGTCAGCTCCCTGTAATTGCAAACTGAGCAGCAAACTTTGCTCTAGGTAGTAAGAGGCATCTGAAACATCCAGCTTTACCTTCAGCCCCTGTGGGTACTTGTGTGTGAGTGTGTCTGTGTGTATTTGTGTGTGTGTATGTACATGTATATGGTACAATTAATAATGATAGCAGACTAGTCATAGGATACAAAATCACTTGGCATTTTAATTTGTGTTTAAAATGCCCTGTCTATGGAGGTATATGACACCTGTGAGAAACTTCCCAGTAAAAAAGTAATGGGCAATATTTCCATTTTTAGAATTTGTTGTGAAATTGTATTGTATGAACCCTTTACAAATTTATTCTTATGTTGAATACTTTTTCTAATATTTGCAAATCTGTTGTTTTATGGAAAGAAAATATTAAAAATAAAAATGAGTATCAGCTAAAAAATAAACAATATTGCTAATTCTGACTGTATTGTGTATAGAACAAGAAAATGCAAAAAAAAAAACAAAATCCTCCATTTGTTTTTCCCCCCCGAGATGGAGTCTTGTTCCATTGCCCAGGCTGGAGTGCAGTGGTGCCATCTTGGCTCACTGCAACCTCTGCCTCCTGGGTTCAAGCAATTCTCCTGCTTCAGCCTTCTGAGTAGCTGGGATTGCAGTCATGCACCAGCATGTCCAGCTGATTTTTGTATTTGTACTAGAGATGGGATTTCACCATCTTGGCCAGGCTGGTCTTGAACTCCTGACCTCAGGTGATCTGCCCACCTCGGCTTCCCAAAGTGCAGAGATTACAGGCTTGAGCCACCACATCCAGCTGAAATCCTTAAGTTTAAGCCAGTATCACATTTCCAGAAGTTAAAAGTTAATAGAAGTGGTAAATGTATTATTCATTATTGTGACAAACCAAAACGTAGGTACACTTGCTTACTTTGTTTAAAATGTGCTTAAAAATTTAAATTATCATTTCAGATGATTCACTTTTGCATTATATTTTATTGTGTTTTTATATTATTTACTTTAAATGGTTTTATTATATATATAAATTTCCATGAAATGAAAGATTCACCGTTTGCATTTTTTTTGTCCATTTGTATTATGCACTTCAAGATTACTTAAAATAATTTTGTTAAATGAAGTAAAAGTGTGAAAAATTACCTACCTCAGATCACAAATAGGCAGATAGGCTACTGGATCAAACAGTATATTATTCAATGAACTGATGAGTAGAGGGTATAGTAGAAAATCAATTGTAATACATTGATATTAGAAATACAGAATAGCACAGTTCTCCTTAAGGAAACGCTGTGCAAATATCTGGCATAACTACGTATACATGTGTCTAATCATTTCCTAAAAATCTATTTTAAACATGAACTTGAAGAAATATAACTTTGGTACATGTACAATATGATTAATTGTGGCATTACCTATGACAGTTATAGATTGGGGAGAAAAGAATATTTATGTTACCTACTTTTAGTTATAAGTGCAAACAAGGAAGCTACCTATATCTGATACAGAGCGATTTCTAAGTTACATAGTTAAGTGAAACTCAATGTGCACAGAATGCTTAATCTTGTGCAAGAAGGAAGAAAATAAACTATACATATATATATATATATGTGTATATAATTTGTATTTCACCATCTCATCTGTACTACAAATACATTGTATATATACATATATATATGTATATATATATATAAATACAATGCAAATATTATATAAATAGTTGTTACACTGTGTTGTTTTATTTGTATTGATTTTATTGTTGTATTCTTATTTTTTTTTTCAAGTTTTTAAGACTGTATTTGCTAGAATCCGCAGAAGTGGAGCTCATGGATTTCCAAGACTCATTGGGTATTTCCAAGACTCATTGGATATTATGCAGCAGCAACACTGGTTCCTCATGATAATCAAGGGTTATTGCCCCTCCTATCACACTGTTGTGGCTTTTTCTCTCCTGTTAGCTCTGCGAGCAGGAGAGAGTGTTATAGCCCTTTTCTTTCTTTCCCTTTCTTTCTTTCTTTCTTTCTTTCTTTCTTTCTTTCTTTCTTTTTTTTTCTTTCTTTCTTTCTTCTTTCCTTCCTCCCTTCCTTCTTTCCTTCCTTCCTTCCTTTCTTCCTTTCTTTTTTTTTTGAGATGGGAGTCTTACTCTTGTCACCCAGGCTGGAGTGCAGTGGCGCTCATCACAACCTCCGCCTCCCGGTTCAAGCAAGTCTCCTGCCTCAGCCTCCTAAGTATCTGGGATTGCAGGCATCCACCACCATGCACAGCTAATTTTTTGTAATTTTAGTGGAGATGCGGTTTCACTGTGTTGGCAAGGCTAGTCTCAAACTCCTGACCTCATGATCCACCTGCCTCAATCTTCAGAAGTGCTGGAATTACAGGCGTGAGCCATCTTGCCCAGCCCCTTACAGTCTTTTCACTCCCACCACCCACAGCTCAGCAAGCAGGAGCTTTACAGCTCTTTTGCTTTGCAGTTCAGTGAGTTCTGGCTCTTGAACCCTGACCAAGAGGAATAAGGTACTGGACACTGGAGAGTGAGTAACACAGAGTAGAATTTTGCTGAGTGACAGAAAACACTCAGTATTGAGAGAGGACCCAAAAGTGGGTTGTTCTCTGTGAGGCTGAGTCCAGGGTTTTTATGGGCTTAGAATGGGGGAATGCTTGCTGATTGGTCCATGGGTAGGCTTAGAAAAGGCACCATTCAATTGGTTAAAAGGCACCATTCAGAAGGAGCCAATCTAGAAAGAATGGGTAAGATGAGGATGGAAGTTCTCACTCCAGTCGTGGACTGTGTCCAGAACTGGCCTCTCAGTTTTCAGGCTTCAGATTCTCCTTGTCCTGAAGGCTGAGCTCCAGTAGGGACACATCCCTGTCTGTCCAGGAATACATCTCTTTCCCATTGCCATCGATACTAAGTCTTTATTTAATTAAATTAATCTGTGTGTGTGTGTGTGTGTGTGTGTGTGTGTGTGTGTCTGTTGGTTTACCATCATGCTAACACCAAATTAACCAGATAGTAGAAAATTTTCTAATTACTTTTATGCACACTTCTTCCTCTGGAGATTAATACAGCACAGATTGAGATCTGGGGAAGGAAAGCAAACACTATGTCTTCAAGTCAGTCCCTGGGATGATGTGGAGTTGAGAGTGGTCACTCGGACTTCCAGTTCTTCATTTCTGGTGCCATGTGTTTTTACCGTGGAGACACACAGCAGGATATGGGGATTGGCTGAATGTATGCACCACATCCTAAAGCAGTGTTTCAGAATGGAAGGTGTGCTGTCACCTTAGCAGGGCTCTCCATAGGTCTTTCCAATGCTCTGTGAGGTCAGCTGCTTCCTGTGAATGCAGTATAGTAGGGCCAGAGGGAGTCATGATTATGTATAAACACTACCTCCTTCAGCATAAAACCCATCTCATGGACACAGGCAACATTATGTAGAACATCCCATCAGTTTATCAGGTATATGGTAGGCCTTCAGATAGGGGTAAAACCAGAGAAAACTCAAATTGAACAACAACCACATTTGCGGGCTAGTTGTGAATTTCATTGTGTTCAAATCTAGAGTTGAAAGGTTCCAATCTACTACTTAGTGAATATTTAGTTTCCTCATCTGACAGTGGTAGTCAGGCACAAACTGAGGCCAGCCTTGATAAGAGTGAAACTTTGCTATAGGATCCAAGTGTTTTCTGTGTCACCTCCATAGCTATTCTCTTTATGGGCACATATACAAGTGCTGTCAGACCAAGGATGGAATCTGGCTGACATCCTCTAGAGGGGATGATTGCTTAATGGTTAAATTCCTGCTCTGCAGTATTCTCCTACGGGCCTTGTCTTGTGACCTCATAACTACACACTATGGATCTACTTTTTAGGTCTGACCCCAGGCCTCTTCCCTTTACCTGAGACCTTTTGGTCTAGTTCATTCCAGGACCTTAACTAAATGGCCAACTATTTGCCACAGCTCAGAAGTCCATGTGTATATTTATCTCAATATGTTTGTTGTCCCATACGAAGCAGACAATCACCACATACCATTCACCATTTGATCCCCTGGGAATATTGTTTCTCAGCTTTAAACCCTCTCATCTTTGACTGGGGATTAGTACAACATCAGCCCATAACCAGATCATTCAACTTATATTGAGCTGAAGCATCTCTGAGCCAGAACTGGGTTTAGTTCTCAGTGTACCTCCAAACACCTGAAGCCAAAGGTATGACGTTGGTATGCCTTCATGGTGCAGTAGAGGTAGGTGACATCAGACTGTGGGTCACATATCCATGTAACTTAATAGTGGCTAGAAATAATGCCTCTGATAATTATTCACAGGAAGAAAAGGAGAATGAATCATCTACCAGCAATTGTATTCAGGAGTGAGTGTTCCCTCCTTCAGTTTTCAGACCGTGTTTATATGTCAGCTGAGCATGCTTCATAGAAAGTTGGAGATGATTATTAGGAAAGAATGACAGTGACATGGGGTGCTGTCAGCCTGGGACTGAGTTCTAGGAAACTGTTCCCCATGGCTGCAGCTGAACTACACTGAGGAGATTTGACTCAGGGATCCAAAAGCATGTGACATGATTTACCATTTATTCCTCCTAAAAAATGTTTTAAAATTACAGTGCCTGGACAGATTCACGTGAATGGGTGATATCTGGAGTGTGGGACATCAGAACATTAAGTATTTGGGGTCAATTTCAAGAAGAAAGACATGAGTGGAGTCATACTCGGGGATTTAACCAGTGTGGAAGAAGGTGGACAGCTGAATGTCAAGAGGAAGTGTGAATCCCACCAACCTGCAGGAAAAGCCCTGGAGAAGTCTGAAATTGGAGGGAATGAGTCATTAAAAAATGAAATTGTCAAACTTACCTGAAGGATGCTTGTGAAAGCTGCATTAGTCCATTCTCATGCTGCTATGAAGAAATACCCAAGAAGAGATAATTTATAAAGAAAAGGGGTTTAATTGATGCACAGTTCCACAGTGCTGGGGAAGCCTCGGGAATCTCACAATCATGGTGGAAGAAGAGGCAAACACATCATTCTTCACATGGTGGCAGCAAGGAGAAGTGCTGAGCAGATGGAGAAAAAGCCCCTAATAAAACCATCAGATCTCATGAGAACTCACTATTACAAGAACAGCATGAGGGTAACTGCCCCCCTGATTAAATTACCTTCCACTGGGTCCCTCTCATAACAAGTAGGGATTATGGGAACTACCATTTTCTTTTCTTTTGAGCATTTTAAGGCATTTAAAATATATATATATTTTTTGCATTTTAGGTTTTGGGGTACATATGAAGAACATGCAAGATTGTTGCATAGGTACATACATGGCAATGTGGTTTGCTTCCTCCATCCCCATCACCTCTATCTGGCCTTTCTCCCCATGTTATCCCTCCCCAACTCCCCACCCCCACTGTCCTTCCCCTAGTTCCCCCTCATAGACCCCAGTGTGTGATGCTCCCCTCCCTGTGTCCATGTGTTCTCATTGTTCAACACCCACCTATGAGTGAGAACATGTGGTGTTTGATTTTGTGTTCTTGTGTCAGTTTGCTGAGAATGATGGTTTCCAGGTTCATCCATGTC
>CAUYLG010070957.1:0-16896 GCA_963573385.1 Cacajao melanocephalus
GCAGAAACTCTACAAGCCAGAAGAGATTGGGGACCAATAAAGAAAAGAATTTTCAACCTAGAATTTCATATCCAGCCAAACTAAGCTTCATAAGCAAAGGAGAAATAAAATCCTTTACGAACAAGCAATTGCTCAGAGATTTCATAACCACCAGGCCTGCCTTACAAGAGCTCCTGAAAGAAGCACTTAACATAGAAAGGAACAACCAGTACCAGCCACTCCAACTATGTACCAAATGGTAAAGAACATCGACCAAGGAAGAAACTGCATCAACTAATGGGCAAATCAACCAGCTAGCATCAAAATGGCAAGATCAAATTCACACATAACAATATTAACCTTAAATGTAAATGGGATAAATGCCCCAATCAAAAGAAACAGACAGGCAAATTGGATAAAAAGTCAAAACCCATCAGTGTGCTTTATTTAGGAAACCCATCTCACATGCAAGGACACACATAGGTCAAAATAAAGGAATGGAGGAAGATTTACCAAGCAAATGGAGAGCAAAAAAAAGGCAGGAGTTGCATTCCTTGTCTCTGATAAAATAGACTTTAAACCAACAAAGATCAAAAGAGACAAAGAATGGCATTACATAGTGGTAAAAGGATCAATGCAACAAGAAGAGCTAACAATCCTAAATATATACGCACCCAATACAGGAGCACCCAGATACATAAAGCAAGTTCTTAAAGACCTACAAAGAGATTTAGACTCCCACACAATAATAGTGGGAGACTTTAACACTCCACTGTCAATATTAGACAGATCAATGAGACAGAAAATTAACAAGGATATCCAGGACTTGAACTCAGATCTGAACCAAGCAAACCGAATAGACATTTACAGAACTCTCCATGCCAAATCCACAGAATATACATTCTTCTCAGCACCACATCACACCTACTCTAAAATTGACCAAATAATTAGAAGTAAATCACTCCTCAGCGAATGCTGAAGAATGGAAATCATAACAAACAGTCTCTCAGACAACAGTGCAATCAAATTAGAACCCAGGATTAAGAAACTAACTCAAAACCACACAACTTAATGGAAACTGAACAACTGGCTCTTGAATGTTGACTGGATAAACAATGAAATGAACACAGAAATAAAGAAGTTCTTCAAAACCAATAAGAACAAAGACACAACATACAAGAATCTGTCGGACACATTTAAAGCAGTGTCTAGAGGAAAATTTATAGCAATAAATGCCCATATGAGAAGCGATGAAAGATCTAAAATTGACACCCTATCATCAAAATTGAAAGAGGTAGAGGAGCAAGATTTAAAAAAAACTCAAAAGCTAGCAGAAGACAAGAAATAACTAAGATCAGAGCAGAACTGAAGGAGATAGACACACAAAAAACCTTTCAAAAAATCAGCAAATCCAGGAGCTGGTTTTTTGAACAGATCAACAAAATAGACCACTAGCCAGATTAATAAAAAAGGAAAGACAGAAGAGTCAAATAGATGCAATAAAAAATGATACAGGGGATATCACCACCAAACCACAGAAATACAAACTATCATCAGAGATTACTACAAACAACTCTATGCACATAAACCAGTAAACCTGGAAGAAATGGATAAATTCCTAGACACTTGCACCCTCCCAAGCCTAAACCAGGAAGAAGTTGAAACCCTGTATAGATCAATAACGAGGGCTGAAGTTGAGGCAGCAATTAATAGCCTACCAACCAAGAAAGCCCAGGTCCAGATGGGTTCACAGCTGAATTCTACCAGACATACAAAGAGGAGCTGGTACCACTCCTTCTGAAACTGTTCCAAACAATCCAAAAAGAGGGAATCCTTCCCAAATCATTTTATGAGACCAACATCATCCTGATACCAAAACCTGGCAGAGATTCAACAAGAAAAGAAAACTTCAGACCAATATCCGTGATGAAAATAGATGCAAAAATCTTCAATAAAATACTGGCAAACTGATAGCAACAGCACATCAAAAAGCTTATACATCACTATCAAGTAGGCTTCATTCCCACGGATGTAAGGCTGGTTCAACATATGCAAGTCCATAAATGTAATCCACCACATAAAAAGAACCAAAGACAAAAACCACATGATTATTTCAATAGATGCAGAGAAGGCCTTCAACAAAATTCAACAGCCCTTTATGCTATAAACTCTCAATAAACTAGATTTCGACGGAATGTATCTTTAAATAATAAACACTATTTGCAACAAACCCACAGCCAAGATGATACTCAGTGGGCCAAAACTGGCAGCATTCCCTTTGAAATCTGGCACTAGACAAGGATGCACTCTCTCACGACTCCTATTCAATATAGTATTGGAAGTTCTAGCCAGAGCAATCAGGCAAGAAAAAGAAATAAAGGGTATTCAGTTGGGAAAGAAGGAAGTCAAATTATCTCTGTTTGCAGATGACATGATTGTATATTTAGAATACCCCATTGTCTCAGCCCAAAATCTCCTGAAACTGATAAGCAACTTTAGCAAAGTCTCAGGATACAAAATCAGTGTGCAGAAATCACAAGCATTCCTATACACCAATAACAGACTTAAAGAGAGCCAAATCAAGAATGAACTGCCATTCACAATTCCTACAAAGGGAATAAAATACCTAAGAATACAACTAACAAAGGATGTAAAGGATTGCGTCAAGGAGAACTACAAACCACTGCTCAAGGAAATAAGAGAGGACACAAAAAGAGAAACATTCCATGCTCATGGCCAGGAAGAATCAATATTGTGAAAATGGCCATACTGCCCAAAATAATTTATAGATTCAGTGCTATCCCCATCAAGCCACCAATGACCTTCTTCACAGAACTGGAAAAAACCACCTTAAACTTCATATGGAACCAAAAGAGAGCCCACATAGCCAAGACAATCATAAGCAAAAAGAACAAAGCTGGAGGCATCATGCTACCTGACTTCAAACTATACTACAAGGCTACAGTAATCAAAACAGCATGGTACTGGCACCAAAACAGAGATATAGACCAATGAAACCAAACAGAGACCTCGGAAGCAACACCACACATCTACAACCATCTGATCTTTGACAAAGCTGACAAAAACAAACAATGGGGAAAGGATTCCCTGTTTAATAAATGGTGTTGGGAAAACTGGCTAGCCATGTGCAGAAAGCAGAAACCAGACCCCTTCCTGACACGTTACACTAAAATTAACTCAATGGATTAAAGACTTAAACATAAGACCTAACACCATAAAAACCCTAGAAGAAAACCTAGGCAAAACCATTCAAGACATAGGCATAGGCAAGGACTTCATGACTAAAACACCAAAAGCATTGGCAACAAAAGCCAAAATAGACAAATAGGATCAATTAAACTCCAGAGCTTCTGTACAGCAAAAGATACAATCATTAGAGTGAATCACCAACCAACAGAATGGGAAAAATTTTTGCAATCTACCCATCTGACAAAGGGCTAATATCCAGAATCTACAAAGAACTAAAACAGATTTACCAGAAAAACAAACAAACCCATTCAAAAGTGGGTGAAGGATATGAACAGATACTTTTCAAAAGAAGACATATATGAGGCCAACAAACATGAAAAAATGCTCATCATCACTGGTCATTAGAGAAATGCAAATCAAAACCACATTGAGATATCATCTCATGCCAGTTAGAATGGCGATCATTAAAAAATCTGGAGACAACAGATGCTGGAGAGGATGTGGAGAAATAGGAACACTTTTACACTGTTGGTGGGAGTCTAAATTAGTTCAGCTATTGTGGAAGACAGTGTGGCAATTCCTCAAGGACCTAGAAATAGAAATTCCATTTGACCCAGCTATCCTATTACTGGGTATATATTCAAAGGATTCGAAATTGTTCTATTATAAAGACACATGCACACATATGTTCATTGCAGCACTGTTTAGCAAAGATCTGGAACCAACCCAAATGCCTATCAATGATAGACTGGACAAGGAAAATGTGGCCCATATACACCATGGAATACTATATAGCCATAAAAAAACGATGAGTTTGTGTCCTTTATAGGGACATGGATGAATCTGGAAACCATCATTCTCAGCAAACTGACACAATAACAGAAAATCAAACCCACGTGTTCTCACTCATTGGCAGGTGTTGAACAATGAGAACACATGGACACAGGGAGGGGAGCATCACACACTAGGGTCTGTTGTGGGGGAATATGGGAGGGACAGTGGAGGGTAGGGAGGTTGGGGAGGGATAACATGGAGAGAAATGCTAGATATAGGTGACAGAGAGATGGAGGCAGCAAACCATATTGCCATGTATGTACCTATGCAACAGTCCTGCATGTTCTGCACATGTACCCCAGAACTTTAAGTGCAATAAAAAATACATATATAAAGATTTTTTTAGATGACGCTCATTTCACTGTATGACAGCAAGAACAAGAAGGCAGAACTTGGTCTTGTTTGACCTCACTGGGACAACTCAAATTTTGGGTGCAGTGGGGCACACCAGGAGATTCCAATTTTTCACTGTTCTGTGCAGGTCCAAAATATGGACCATAAGAACACCATGAGTGTAATTTTAGGTTTACAAATAAATATTAGCAAATAGGCAAATTCTCAAATACAGAATCCATAAATAAAGATCAACTGTATCTGTAAAAAAAAAATTAATCATTATTATAGTATTATATTACATTATCAATTTTTAATTTTTATTTGCATGTTTTCTTAATGTATAACCACCGAACTATATTAGTTGGATTTAAACATTCTTGGTTGGTAATAAATAAAGGCCATAAAATAATGTTACACTTTTCTCCCCCTATGGTATTTTTTCCCCAACTTGACAGAGAACAACATGAGAAATCCTTGAGGAAACCAAGTAAGAGCAATGTAGTGTCAATGAAGATCTAAAAAGGTATTTATTCAGGGAGTTAGGGACCATATATATTCAGCACAAGGCTATAGACCTTGGGTGATCTGGGTTATTTGCTAGAGAAATCACTAGTATGTCCAAAATGTATCCTCGATTACACTACTACCAAAGCAATATTTTTTTTTCCCAACTACCTCCCACTCTGCAAGAAATAACACAGCAGAATCAAGGTACATTGAAAAACAGACTGTGGCATGAATCTGTCATCTGTCATCAAGCTTCCACTCAAATGGGACAGCAAATACATGGATATGTTTAACTCACTTCATGACCCTTAACACTGGTGATTGTATCATCCATAATGTTTGACATGAACAAATTCATCATCATCATTTATGAGCTTAGGATAAAGTAGGCTTATTCCCAACCAAGATCTGGAAGTAATACTGGCATTGAAATGCTACTCACCATCAGCAGTTCTGCTGACCTAGCTATTGTGGGATGTCTGAAGATAGCAAGTCAACATGTCCTGGTGAGCTAGAGTGAAACAAGCAGGAAAGCCAGAAGAAACATTTCCAGCAACACACAACAATCAACCTTAGATGGCTTAGTCTAATCATGACATGTCAGAAGACTGCTTTGTCTCTAGTAGTGAAATGGTTCCACTTGAGCAAAGGGCATAAGCAGGACTGATAATAACCAAGGCTTCAAGAAATCAATGGTATTATTATAACTGGGACTCTATTGTATTCATACTCTCCATTAGTGATTTTACCAGAAGAATCATATATTCTTTCTGCTGCCTTCCTTTCTGTGTCATCTCTTTTCTCTCATATTCAATCCAACAAACATGTAATAAATAGCTGCTGCAGAAATCTTCCCCATTTGGCATTTGTGTGTATCATCATGCCTCTGCTTGAGAATCTCACCTCAGTGGTGACCTCCTCTACATAACTGCACATCTAGTTTCCTTGACCCCATGTTATTGATGTTCCACCAGGAGGCCTATATAAGCCCCTCTCCAGCCATGGCCCTCACTATTCCGGCACTCTAGCATCAGTCCTTTCCTTAGGCCTACATCCTCCAACCAGAAACGTACTCTTCTCTACCAATGTATATGGATCCCTTTCCTCAAATCTCAAAAGTTACATGAATAGAAAGGTTTATATAATCCTCTTCAAACACATACAAGCATATAAAGAAAACTGATGTTTTTAAAAGTTATTATTTCTTTAGAAATCCCCAACAAAAGTTCATCTTGCTTTACATAAGATTTATCATTCATTTCACTTTAAAACTAAGCTAATATACCATCTATGTTTAGTTTTGTTTCTTTTCACCAAATGCATGTTTATCTTTTTTCAGAGTCTTTTCAAAATACAATTCAAGTGAATATACTTAGATTCTTTTGTTAACGTATATATTAATGCTAGATGCCAATGAGATAAAAGCCTTGTTGTTTAGGCAAAGAGAAATTTTTCCAAATATTGGTAAGTTGACTAAATGTTTTCAAGGCCTGTTATAATTTGTTTTTGTGTTTTGTCTTGCTCTTCCTTTTTCCTTTTGATCTAGTGCTGAAGTTACAGTTCTATATATGCTTTGCATATAAATGAGTTTAACACTATCCACTTAGACTTAATAATCACATTTGAGATCAGAAACAAGAGTTTGTTTCTACCTCCTTTGTGGCTTATATTATCCTTTCTTGTAACTGGAATCATCAAAATGATGCATGAAGTACATGTAGATCTCTCCAAAAACTTCAGTGTCATTTTTCACTCAATAGCGCCTATTAACCTGTTGTTTTGTCACACCAGTTGGTCTCAGAGCAGAGCCCAGAAGAAAGTAGACACGTGGCAAACAGGATTTTAGCTGAAGGAAAATGACTGTGGAAGGTCATACCCACATGCATGGGTAGGACACTCAAAGCTGCTGCTGCCAGTCAGTGTTTGAAAAGTCGCCCCAATAGGCACTGGTGGGAGGGCACTGATGGCAAAGCTCACCTTCATCACAGTTTTGCCCTAATTCTTTTTTCCACTCATATAATGCCTAGTTTTTTAAAGATGCAAGTCCTTTGTATTGTATAGGAGGTTTCGACATGCTATAGCCTCTTAGGAACTGGTCTGCCATTTCATGAAATGCCAAAAACGTAGTCAGGTACTGAGTTGTAAATGTCTGTGGTGCCTATGATCAAATGTATTTTTTTCCTGCATGATCATCCATTGTGGTGTTTGTAATTAGCAAAAAATGAGCCTGATTTGTTCTCCTTTGTAGAGCCAGGCCGAGGCCCACTACAAAGGAAGTAAACATGCCAAGAAGGTCAAAGCACTAGAGGCAACGAAAAATAAACCCAAAATGGTTTCTTCCAAGGACAGCGCAAAGGCTAATCCCAGCTGCTCCATCACTCCAATCACAGGCAACAACTCTGACAAATCAGGTCAATGACACTTTTTGTTCTTTACATTCTTTGTGTTTCTCCTGTTCCCCTGCCCTAACCCCATTTTCCTTCCCTCAGTTGTTGCATGTTACTCTCCATGATTTGTTTTCATGATATTAACATGTTTCCTTCATGGGAAGGATTATATGTTTGCACAGAATCTAAGCATTTGATATGTTGCCATTCCATGTTGTTAAATATATACGTTTATGTATATATTGTGTATGTAAATATATATATAAGTATATATGCATGAAAATGAGTAGAGACTACTTGATCACAATGCATTAGACTAAAATCCGGAAATGAATCTAAAATACTGAGTTTATTACTTCTTTCTATTTATTTTATGTTTTTTACTATAGACTTTATTAGTGGACTTCTTAAACTTGTTTACTAATAGATATTTTTATATTCTCTTACCCCAATAAAAAGGAGTTGAGGAGCAAAAGGGGTAAACTTTCTGAGAGAGTGGCATTACTAAATGAATCTGGAAATACTAGTAATAGAAGATATTGTTTTTTGAAGATCTTCAGAGTTCATCTCAGAGTTACAAATGCACTTACATATTTTAAGGGAATTATTTCCAAAGAAATGAACTGATTAACAGAAGACCTTTATATGTAAATGGAAATGGGTTACTAGGTGAAAGGCCTCTGAAGAAGAGTGTGTATTTCATAGTACCAGTGAATGGGTAGAATTTCTGAGTAGGTTCATTCAGTGGAAAGATAAAAAATTCATTTTTGTAGCATGGATACTATGAAACTGGATGTTTAATAGGCTTCCACACTCTCACATCTGCCACTCAGGGCCCGTGACAGATATGTCATCTTGTTCCGTGACTCATTGAGGAATAATGTCTGTTAAAGGAGACTAAGAAAAGATGTCTCTTTCTCTCATGTTTGATGCTCTCTTTTGGGGCCTCCCTCTTGTAGGAAACACGTTTCTGATTCTCTTCTATTTCTGAAATCATTGGAGAATCTTAGAAGGAGACTTAAGAATGCTTTCCTGTGGCTTTTGGAGAAAATCAAATCCATTACTCTAAGAGGAAGGTTCAGAAAACCTGTTCAAACAAAGAGACTATGAGAAAAGGGGCCATTATTAATTAGGCTCTGTAGATGCTGGCTCCAAAAGCTCTTCGGCCTAGAAGGAGTGAGCTAAGCTAAATTTGTTAATAAAGACTTTTTGTTCTTTGTACAATAAGATCACTAAATCATGTTATCTGATGAACAGATATAGTCAAAAATGCCAGATTACGTCTCCTTCTCTAAAGAACAAAGCCTTTTTCCATATATTATCTAATTAGTCTTCAATCAATATCAGTTATAATATCAAATAACGTCTCTATTTTGCAAAATTCTAAACTGTGGTGAGGTACACAGTGCGTCAGTTATTTGCTGGAGGCTACCCAGTGTTTGGAAGAGCAGGAACCATCACCTGCTAACTTCCTGCCTGGTTTCATTTAATGCAGGATATAACTGCCTCTATGAAATAATACTCTGCAATACTCTGCAAAAGGTTTTGTTATCTAAATTATGCTCTTTACCTTCCAGCAAAACATATAAGTAAAATGATAAAACAATGGAGGTTAGTTTCACTTTATTCTTTCAGATAATAGAACAATTGGTAGGTACTATATATATTACAATGTTGCTACTGAGTAAGCTCAGTGTTCCACTTAAGTATATTATTATTTGAAAATTGGGTTAGCTCTAGGGATAATAGTAAAAGTATTAAGCAGAAAAAAGTGTCAAAATCAGAAATAAAGATGGAACAATCAGAGAAGGATCCATTTTTTTAAAAAAACAGTGTGGAAGAAGAGAAAAGAAAATAGAAAAAAAAGGTCACAGATTAGGAGATAAAACCAAGGAGAGTGATACAGAAATAGAAAATCCAAAGAAAACGTCCTGGATTATAGTTACAGCATGCCTTACACCTATGAGATGCCCAATTTCAATGAGCATATGTTGAAATAAAGTTTAAGGATTCAAGGCTTTTATTCTGGTACTGAAATGTTAGCGGGTGCTCAGTAAAACAAAAACACTTCCTAAGCAGTTGTGTTTGCCTACAGAGCATTTGGGAAACACCAGGATAAAAGCATAGCAGTGGTGAGAACAAGAAACAAGAATTAAGATCTGAAACCCAGGGGAGAGGAAAACAAATCTCAACCACCGCATCGCTTCTTCAGTACATACGTGGTGGTCTTTCTTCTGCATTCTCTGCTTCCTCTGCCACTTTCTTAACCACCTCCTAGTACCTGTAGTCTAACAGTATTGATGTCACTCACTGTATGACTATCTAGATTTAGACTAGAAGTAATAGAAACCACCTACATTTGGAGGTTATCTCATTTTTCATGTTTCCTTACTCAAAAATCTGTGTAAATTATTTGGTAACTCATTTGCTGGGCCATTACTTTTTTGTTTCTCCATGTTTAGTATAAGTATTAATACTAATGAAATATTTTATTTGTTCTATTATATTTATAAAAACTACACCAAAGTCATTGAAAGATGGTACTATTTTTTAAAACAAAAAAGTGTATTTGCTGAATAGATATATGTTCTTTTGTCACCGTCAACCGTATGTCAGCTTCTAAGCAAGAATTCCCACATGGGTTTTATAGAATTTTCAAGTTGGAAAATTAGAAGCTTTGCCCAGATGAGAAATCTGGTCCAAACGATGTAATACCTAATATATTGTTAACTGCCTGTTTCTAAATCCTTGAAAAGCTCCCACAGCTTTGTCAGGATCATAGATTTTTGTTGATATCTGGCTTTCATTTCATTTAAAATCCCGTTTTAGAAAAACACAAGACACAAAAATCAGTGCTTCACAAAAGGTCCAGGTACAATGTAGGGAGAAAGACGGTGGGAATAGGAATGATGGCTATAATAATTGACTGAAAGGTTTTATTTCAGACAATGTTGCTTTAAGGAATCTGCCAAAAATTAGACTAAAAATTACTGTGAAAATTCATGACTGACTGGCAAATCTCATGAGACTGAAATTCCCCAGCATTGGTCTTTTTCTTCTGAATGAAGAGTTCCTGTCAAGTGGGCTTAAGTAGTATCTGTGATTCTCAGATATTTAAATGAAAAGTGAAAATGTTACTCACTTGATGTCTCAGCTGCCAGATGTCAAATATGCAGGCACTCACAGCATCCATAGGGTTGACTAATTCAATTTCCATTCTTATGTTTTAGCATCAATAGCTTAGCAACAGAGTGTTGTTCAATGAGAGCAAATTTTGAGAGAGAGGGAATAGCCAGGTGTTAATGGAGGGAGCTTCTGGGAGAGCAGCATTCTGGAAGCATCCATCAAGGTAAGGTGTGATTTCAAGGTATCTGACAAGAAACTTGGGACCCATAGGTTTACTCCTTTTTTGAGACAGAGTCTCGCTCTGTCACCTAGGCTGGAATGTAGTGGTGCCATATCAGCTCACTGAAACCGCCACCTCCCATGTTCAAGCAATTCTCGTGCCTCAGTCTTCGAGTAACTGGGATTACAGGTGCCCACCACCAGGCCTGGCTAATTTTTGTATTTTTAGTAGAGATAGGGTTTTACCCATGTTGGCCAGGCTGGTCTTGAACTCGACCTCAAGTGATCCACCTGCCTTGGCCTCCCAAAGTGCTGGAATTACAGGTGTGCGCCACTGTGCCCAGCTGGTGAACACTTCTGCTTCTCGAGAGCACACATTGTGTATTCTAAGAAGTGATCTAAAAGTCTTCCAAGTGCTAGGGAAGCCCTCTTACCTGCTATTTTGGCACTTGGGACAACCATTTTTCTCTTTTATGTTACATTCGAAGATATAATTTGGTTCATGTTATATCCAGATCTGTATAAGGCAAAGAGATTTGTTATAATGGAGCTATCATGTATAAAATTTTGGGATATCATGACTAGCTTTCTTTTTTTCTCTCAGGTCAGTAAACAAAATGGGTTTAAACTACAATAGCATGAATTGCATTTATTATAAGAAGTTCTAACTACATGATTTGAAAAATTAGATATATTTCATTAAAGCTATTCTTCAGTTGTATGAGAATAGTTGTTCATTCACTTTTTGTAAGTCGAGGTAGAATTACATGTAAAATCCAAAGAAACAGCTTTATAGTATCCTAGGATCTGTCCCAACTTTTAATGATGCATCACAGGAAGTTGGAAACATAATGGGAGGGAGGAAAAATGTGCTTTGGGAGAATTAGGGTCAAAACACAGCAAGCATTAGGCAGCTTCAGGAAGATGGCTGAACATATTGGCCAGACACTCTACCCAAATTTCCCCCTGGAGTTCAAGTGTCACAATGCTGTATGATAATACACTTCCCTGTGATAATATGCCCAATACATCAAATTGAAGGCTCTCTTGTGACAGCATGTAACAACTCATACCAGGTTAAGAAAAATACAGAGCTTCCAAAAAAATCCTGTTTCTTAAAAATAATAAAATATTATGATAGTTAACCTAATGATAAAATATTGTGATAGTCAACCTAATAGTTCATATGTCTGGGCTGTAGCGCTTGATTTGTTTAAAAAAATTAATTAGATATCAAGATAGGGAAAAGATATTTCTAGTTTAAAGTATATAAAGCTACTTAGAGCTAAACAGCCTTTAATTAGTTGGTGTCTAAACAGATGAAAGCATATGGAGTGATTCAAAATGCTATAGATGTATTTATAAATGCAATTAAGAGCAAAGATAATTGATCCAGCATCTTTTGTTGAAATATAACAGTAGGAACACCTTAAGTTTGTTCAGCTTACAAGATGTAGTTAGATATCTGTTTTTACTTGACTGTCATAATCCTTTGATAGACAGTGCTGAAGTTAGTATCCATTGTTTATTCATTCATGCAACAAACTTGGTATCCATTTATTCACTAAACAAATAGTGATTATCTATCCTAAATAGCATAGTGCCTATGGGTGCAACAGTGAACAGAAGGACATTTGTTGCCCTCAAAAAGTTCCAACCTAGTGGTGTTTTTTTATTGTCATTGTTAGATATTAGGGATTTAAAGAGAAATAATATATCATCACCACCTTCAAGCTGCTCCCCAAAATTCAGTAACAATGAAGAATGTGGGTCATAGGAAGGGTAAGTGGTTTGTGTCAGGTTGCACAACTCAAATCCCAATAGAGTCACGATGGAAACTCAGGGTTTCTTGTTCCATGCTTATTTCGTTATTCCAATTACTTCTAAACTTCTGTGACTTGGAGGAGTAAATGCAAGCATTCCAATGGGCAAAGGCAGAAACCACTAACCACTTTATAAAGAATTGATGAGTAGGACCATATATTACTTTTACATTGCTTGCTGACTGTTTTGGTATAAGCTGTGGCAGTGAAGGGACCATCAAGCCTTTGTTTCATTGATAATCCTTCGTTTCTATGCAGGATATAATCTGTAGTGTTTTAGTGTAATAGAACAAAAATTTTAGAAATTACAAATCTTTTCAAGGACAAATTTGAATAAAAGCACTCATTTTAGGTAAATGGCAAATGATAAATGTGTTCTCAAAGCTCCTGCTTGACAATTATAGACTTTACATGTCTAGAGCCAAATGTACTCACTGAAATAGAGGCTAACATTGAGACAGGGCATTGCAGAATGGCAGAAAGCTTGCCCTGCCTCTGAAAGGGTACAGTTGAGTTCTCTTGAACACGCTTCAGATTTTCAATAGCATTTGAATTATTCTACCAAAAATATTTCCACTGAGGACAGGGAGATAGTTTTATTTATCCCACACCCATGCCCAAGGGAGACCGTGAGGTAACAGTGTTAGAAAAAAACATGAGAAGGAGAAAAAGAGGATAGGACATCTTGAAACAGCTCATTTTCGTTTTTAGCATGTTGTGCTTTTGCATGGTGGCAGTTCCTCAGCTGTAAACCCAGAGTAGTTATTAATGAGTGATCAGTATGATTTGCCTCAAAAGTTGCAGTTTAGCTTCTTATGGTCACCCTGTTGCCATATGAAAGTGCATTTTCAATTTTGTCGAAGGTTTTTCTGCCATAGATACAAATGGAGACCCTCACCTCATCATTTTTATGAGTTACCCTGTGTACTTCACAGTTTTTATGTGTTGTTATAAACGGAGCCAAGTTTTCCAATTGACAACTTCTCATTTCTGTTCACTGCCACAGGACTGCATCAATTAGCCAGCAAGGTCTTCCTAGCTGCCTCTTCACCCTTATCTGTCTCTATAACAGGACCTTGTGATGTTGAATGGAAGAAAAATAGTTTTCTGCTTTGGAAGCATCTGTCATTTATAGACAAGCACCCTCATAAATTTGGCATACATCTATCCAAATCCAGGAGGCCAAAATTTCCTATCCTTCATAAAATAATAGATTAACAATATTTATGACAAACATCTTAAGTCTGAAGTTCTAGGGTACAATCTTGTAGAACATAAATGAGTCCCACCTGTCTAAAGAGAACAGACCATTATACTAAGGCTCATATTTTCATGAAATATACATATATCATTATGACTTTCAAAGTCAACTTAAAAAATATAAGTGCCTCCATCTTTACCCATGCACCTTGAATTTAACAATAGCATCCTTCCAGGTAAGGCTGAAGATTCTTAGTAGTTAAATGTTTGTTATCCTCTGGGAACTAACTTCTGAAACTTTAGAGCATTTTATATTGCTTTCAAATAATGCTGAACATTTATTGTCAGTTTCTCCACTTTTGATAGCTGTTTTCTAGTGCTGCTCTAAGAAAAGTGAACCAAAAGTTGAGGCTGATTTATGATTTACTGAGTGTCTGTTAACTTATGATTTACTGAGGATATATTATAAACCAGTCCAGAAAGCAAAACCTTGGATTCCTCCTTTTTAAAGCTTATATCATTATTAAAAACTTTTTTCATCTTCATATTTATTTTAACTAGTATTTATGTCTTTTGATTACATTTATATACAACTTTCTTACATTAAAAAGATATTGGAATATAAAAGGATTTTATATGTACGTTGAATAATTCTGTAAATGTATAACCATAAATGCCCTTGAGATTTCAACAAAAGTTATTACTTACATTTTTATGAAATTCTACTTATTTGCTTCAGGTAGAATTCTCTTACAGTGACTTGTTTTTCTGACATGGGTGGATGATCAAATAGAACTCCTCAATAAATATTTGTATATTCTGTGTGTGAGGCATATGTGGTAAGCATTTTGGGGGATTCTGAGTCCACTTTTTTTTTTTTTTTTGAGATGGAGTCTCACTGTATTGTGCAGGCTGGAGTGCAGTGGCACGATCTTGGCTCACTGCAACCTCCACCTCCCTGGTTCAAGTGATTCTCCTGCCTGTCTCCTGAGTAGATGAGATGACAAGTATGTGCCACCATGCCCAGCTAACTTTTGTATTTTTAGTAGAGACAGGGTTTTACCATGTTAGCCAGGCTGGTCTCAAACTCCTAACCTCAAGTGATCTGTCCACCTCCACCTCCCAAAATGCTGGGATTATAGACATGAACCACCATGCCCAGCCTGTGTTTACGTCTAAGGATGCTTATGGTCTAGTGCCACACAAAGGTACCCTTATAGTATAATGCTTTCAGTGTTTTTTCACTGAAACATGTCTAAAGTCTGTTCCTCTTTCCTGACTCTTTCCTTGAAGCTCAGGTTCACTGCTGTGAACACCAGGCATAATAGTTGCAGTAATGGATTGGTGCTCTCATTTCTATAGACCAGCACTGCCTAATAAAACACTGTGTGGTAATGGAAATGGTCTGTAATCTGTGTTGTCCAACATGACTGTGGCTAACAACATGTGACTTTTCAGCACTTGAAATGTGCCTTATGTTACTGAGAAAGTCAATATTTCATTTTATTTAATTTTGATTAATTCTAAGTCACCCCACAAGGCTAGTGGCTACTGTATTGGACAGTATACCATTATACTGTGATACTCCTTGCTCTTTCAACAAGCTGTGATTCCAGGGAAGTGACTCAATTCTGTGAACCTCTCTTTTCAAGTCTGTAAAGTAGAAATAATGCCCTCCCTATTTAATGACAATGTTGTATGGATCAAATGAAATGATTGTAAAAGAGCTTTACAAAATATAGATTATAACAGGAATGCCTGTTATTGATGTTCTTCCAGATTTTTTTTCTTTCTTCTTCTGTGATACTTATTTTATACACCCTTCTTTCTGCTTTTTGTGAAAGATGATGGCAGCACCTTGTAGTAGCCAGCTATCATCATCTTCCATTACACTGCACCTAGTATCCTATAGTCTAGAAAAATAGATCCAAATTTGTTACATGCAAAAAATAATTTTCATAGCAATACTAACATGTAACTGAATGAGCATTATGTGCTTTATAGCATGCTAAATATTTTATATGCACTATCTTATTTAATGATTACAATAGTATTCTGATGGATATTAGAAAGTAACACCCAGAGAGGGGAAACAATGGCCCAGAGCTTTTCAGATAGAAAGTATTGGGTTGGTGCAAAAGTAATCACGTTTTTTGCCATTAAAAGTAATGTTAAGTAACGTACTAATTATGTTACTGCTGTGTAAGGATAGTAATTTTTGCCATTAAAAGTAATGGTTAAAACCGTAATTCCTTTGCACCAACCTAACATTTTCAATGCCAGAATCTCACTTGGGCTGTCCATCAACCCTACTATCATTATACATATACTCACTACATCTGGGTCAATGTCTGTAAATGTACACTTACTGCTTATGCTTTCTGAAGGCTGTTTGAGATTTACTTACTAGATGACACTTTGAGAAGTCTGACATCTCAGAAATGTGTGTTGTTTCTTTCCCCAACCTATTTTACAACTGTTTTTTTAAAAATCAAGTTGTGAGAGACCTTACATAAGGATATATTAATGAAGGTATGATTCCTGAGTACCATTTGCCTACTTTATATCCATAGCATAGTAGAATGAGCATGAGCTTGAAGTCAGACAGATTAGCTCTGCCTCTCACTGAACTCATATAACCTTGACCAAGTCATGCTCATAGAGCTTCTGTTTCCTCATCTATAAAATGGAAGTGCTACATATGCTCCATGGGATACTATGCAGCCATTAAAAAGAATGAGTTCATGTCCTTTGCAGGGATATGGATGAATCTGGAAACCATCATTCCCAGCAAACTAACACAGGAACAGAAAACCAAATAACACATGTTCTCATTCATAAGTGGGAGTTGAACAATAAGAACACATGGACACAGGGAGGGAAACATCATACACCAAGGCCTGTCAGGGGGTGGGGGGGAAGGGGAGGGATAGAATTAGGAGAAATACCCAATGTAGATGACAGGTTGATGGGTGCAGCAAACTACAATGGCACATGTATACCTGTGTAACAAGCCTGCACCTTCTGCACGTGTATCCCAGAACTTAAAGTATAATTAAAAAAAAAAAAAAAAAACGGGAGTGCTAATACCTATGTCCTAGGATTGTTGTAAGGATTAATGAACTAATACATGAAAGGTGCCTGGCTCAGTGCCTATCATGCAGCAGACACTCAATAAACGGTAGTCATAAAAAGTAACCATTTGTTCAAAGAAATTTCCAGGCCCTGTCTATATTTTGACTCTATGATCATTTCATGAAATGCTGGCATGTACT
>CAUYLG010070966.1:0-46242 GCA_963573385.1 Cacajao melanocephalus
TATATATTCCATATATACATGAAATATATATATATTCCATATATACATGAAATATATATATATTCCATATATACATGAAATATATATATATTCCTATATATACATGAAATATATATATATTCCTATATATATTCCTATATATATATCTCTATATATGCATATATCTATATATATGCATATATCTCTATATATGCATATATATATAGAACATGTTGTTTGATCAATAGAAATTGTTATACAACTGAATATCCATTTATAATATTTAGCATACTAAATACAAGAAAACTAATTTACTCTTTTATCCTGTATTTTTATCTCATAATTATTTGCTTTGATAAATTACATCATTTATTTTTGGTGTTCAAGGACACATTTACAAACTGGTAAGAAGAGTGACTTATTTGGTTATAAAATATTATAATACTATTTTTGCATTGAGCAAGTCTCATTGTTAAATATTATATAATTCTATAGCATTGTGAATGGGATTAATTTTAGGCACTAGAAGGACTGCCAAAATATTTCTTCTCTGCTAATTTATATGCATCTAGAAAACTGTTGAGAAATGAGCCCTGATTCTGTTTCTAGACAGTTATTCCTTGCCTTCCCTCTTGCTTCACAGTAAGAACTCTGACTCCTGCAACATCATACATTTATACATTTGCTCAATCCTATATTTCATGAAAAGTTCCAGAATAACTGTACATACAACTATAATAACAAATCAGCTGGACTTTCATTTCTACTTAAGTTGTAAAAAGCTTTAAATAATGTTGCTTCTACAGTAACAATGAGAAAAAGTCGGATTAATTAAAATATTATACCTTTCCTTCAGAAAACTGAAGGCATGTGGCAACCAAGGAACAGGAATTCCAAGCAGAGAAAATTACAAGGAGAGCCAGGGCACACAGATTGCATCTCCTGTGGTAGAACACTGGGAGAAGAGGTACAGGACACCATTTAAGTGGATAAAAAGAAATCAGGTAAATTTTAATGAATGGCCAAAGGCCAACTATGGGATAGCATGTCATTTTTGAATAGTTTAGGGCCACAGACCTAAGTGAAAATGATACTCTTTTAACTTTTTCCTACATACCTTCACTGAGGAGTGCTCACAAAAACCAACCAAACAAGCAAATAAACCAAAAAAAAAAGAAAGAAAGAAAAGTGAAAAGAACAGAACAGAGAGCAAGAGAGAGAAAAAACAGAGATTGGAGGAAGGAGAGAAGACTGGAAAAAGCTCCCTCGGTAACGACAAAAATGCAGTACATGATCAGTGGTTGTGGGGTCACAGGCACATAAAACCATTTCTCTGTATCCTTCTCTTATAGGAAGCAGAAGACTTAAGCCACAAATGCAGAGACAGCATAGCTGCTCCCAAGGCATAGGAAAAGACATCTGTGGCTAGGGGAAAGGTAGAATAAAGAAATAAAGTCCTGTATTACTAAAAGAGAAGTAGAAAAACATCTTAGGCCCAAGATATTCTATTGCTACCAAGCACAGGATTCATTCCACTGAGGGAAGAGAATGAAACTCCTAAGACCAACTACGAATATAAGAAAAGTTTGACTGCCATAGGAAAGGGCAAAAATACTGAGAAAGTTCACGTAATTTTGTCTCAGATTCAAAGAGCCTGTTTAAGACTGAGGATGGATCAGAACAAAGAACATTCCTGACCCATCATGAGCCTAACAGAGAAGTCTAATGATGAGAAAAGGTAGAAGCATAGTGTGAGAGCTGGAGGATGGGGAGAAAATGTTAAACGTTGATGATGAAGAACTAACACCGAGAAAAAACCTCTGAGACTAAAGTCCTCACATTAAGCATAAAACAGCAGGCCACCACTGGAAAAATTTGAAGACTATGTCACTGACATTAACCACAGTCAAAGTAGAAACAAAACCTAAACCTCATTCCTTGCCTTGAATATCCCAACACATATTTCAATGCCCTGAGAGAAGAGGCATGTTCACTGAAAGATGTAAATACTATTTGTCTCAGCATTTACTGTTTTACACATAACATCCACTATTTAATTTTATAAATAATAATATATACTATTTTAAGATATGTAACAACATAACAGGAAAAAAAACCCAAAACATTGTCCAGAAACAACACAATCAAAAGGATCTGACTCAGAGATTACCCATAACCCACTCTCCAATAATGATGGTAAAGTATCTGTATTTAATATATTAAAGGATCTAATAAGAAAGGTAGGTAACGTGCACAAATAGATGGGGAATTTTAACAGAGAAATACAAACTATAAGAATCGAATGAAAGGCCAAGGTGAAAAAAGCTCTGATATTGTAAAAGAGGAAAGTTTTGTGGGCTTGGTAGTAGATTTGAAACAGTCCTCTGGCCTCTACACTAAGGTCTCAGAGTTTGTTTGGTATGGGTTTTGTTTTGTTCTATATTGGCTCATAGGGAGATTGTTCCATGAGTCCTGGGTTGAAGCTGCAGAAGTTTCTATTACCTAGTCTGCCCTACATTCTAATAATCTAACAAGTCACTAAATGCATCCCAGATTCCAAGAGAGGGGAACTGGACTCCCATGTGCTGTCCAAATAAGCGAAGTAGCAAAGAATTTTTAGATAAGCTTTAATCTCTCATCGTGGATGTACTTTCCATTCCTTGTTCCACGTGCAAACAGTCATCCCTTAAAACTGATCAGTGACATATCTATTAACATAAAATATTCAAATGCAAGTAACTTCAGAGGGTAAATCTGTATAGATTTCACAAGGCTAAAAAGAAAGCAGAAGGAAATTATATTTTATTGTCTTCTATCTCTAATTTATACTCCAATGGAACATGATATACCAGGCTAGGAATCTGTTCTACCTAAACCTACCAGAAGTTTTTAACTTACTTTTCTGACATTTATCTCTAAGTTACTTATGTTATTTCATAATTTCTTAAAACACGTTTTACTGTTTTACAACCAAGTATTTTCCAATTTAATCTTATATATTATTACCATTATGTTAAAAAAAAAAAGGTAACATATTTAAGGTAAACTTAGGCAATAAGTTCCGTCATTTATTTGTGGTGAAAGCCTGATCTAATGAATCTTATTCTCCACTGGATTTAATGAATTATCTGAATAAGTTGGTATAGTAGGGTGGCCTTGTGGCAAGAAACATTAAGAGAAATGCAAAAATTTTCAACAGTTCAAGCAGTTATATTAGAATCTTCCAAAATAGGCCTATCTATAGTATTTCATGCTTTTATATTTAAACTTTCTTTTTATTGCCAATAAAGGCAGAAATACTGAGAAGACAGAGGGTGAGTCCATAAGCCAAATGTTGACAAGAATTACATTTTTACTCTGATTCTATTTTTTTACTTAAATAGTTTTTCTCAAGTGTTAAGAAAAAGCATTGTGATTCATATTTATGACTGATATTGAATCTACAGAAATGAAATAACTTTGCCATTTGTACAGATTTAGAAATGAAACAAAATTTTTGAATAATTTTTCAAGTATGGTGTATAGAACATTTTGTTTGCTACTTTAAAAATGCATTCTAATTTCACTAAGAATTTTTAAAGAATCTAGAGAATTAATTTGATCACTTTAAATGTTTTAATCAGAAATTCTGCATAATATTTCATTGCCATTTAAAGCAGTTAATTAGTAAGATCATCTATTAATTAAATTTCAGAATGCGTGTGTTTTAATTTTGGTGTTTTTTTGATATGAAGATACATTGAAAACTTTATGTATGACTTAAATTATAATTATAAGAAATGGTTAAGACTTATAATGTTAATTTTATACCTTTATTTATAATGTTGCTTTTAGTCTTTGAGAAAAGAAATTGTCTTTGATCTTTCAGTGAGCTTAGTAAGTTGACATTTCAGTAAAATTTGGCTCATATTGCATTGGTCTGATATACTGAACTTCTGATTAGCAACTCAATGTTAAGATATGCTCAGAAACTACAGTACCTTTTCTAGTGACAGGATATGAAACTGTCCTGGAATCCATGCAGTTTTTCTATTTCAAAATGTGTTTAGGCACTTTGACAAATAAATTATCTTCTAAAATGTATAGATGGTGCTTCCAGGTCATTGCATGGAAACATACTCTGCTCCTGTCCACATCTGTGTTTTTTCTCAGGAGTGGGGGCATTATTTACACTTTTTAACATTAATTTACTTTATTTTAGAGTTTTACATGTCTTAAACATACCTTGAAAGGTATTTTTGTCAGGGAAAGCCTATTATCTTAAAAAAAAAAAGTAGAAGGAAGTATGATCAGAAAGTTCAAAAAAAATGTAATATTAACAAATGAATAGGTATATCCTGTGACTTCAGTTTAAATTACAAAATGCAGTCTTTGCTAATTTCTCTTTTTTATTTAATCAAAGCATTTATTTTACATAGAAAATTAGAATTTTTAATTACTAACACATTACATTTAAGAGAAATAAAATGTAATTATTTTTTACCCTACTGCACAAAGATTTGTTAAACAAAAGACCCTGTTAATTTAGAAGCTATTACAGGTTATGATTAATCTTAATAGTTACAATGCTTATTGAGAATAAATTGCTTGAACCTTTAATTAAAAGTTGAATAGTCATTAAAACTATGTAATTTCAAAAGGAAAGGGTCTTAAGTTCAAACTTTTCTAATGTAGTTCTAAATCTAGTTAAAAGTTAAACTGTAACATATTTCACTGTACTGGTTTTGAACTAACAGTTGGAGAGATACTGATATGATATGCTTTTCTCAACTTTAATACAAAAATACAGCAAAATAAAAATTATCTTTATGTAAATGGTGACATCACTGACATCCATGAATTCTGCTTTTTTTTTAAAAAAAAAAAAAAAAAAGAAAGCAGCAATTGCCAAAGCGTAAACCCATTCAAATTCAGTAAATTTCCTGATTCTTGATGGATTCTGCTGCACACTATCTTTGGACAGGTTAAAAGTGAAGAAAATACAATTATACGTAAGTAAATTAAGCCATGATAAACACCAGCAATTAAGACACTGTAGCATACTAAAAATGAATACTGCATCAGTTGAAACTTGAAAGCAAACACACTGGAGTAAGTCTCTATATTTTATAATTTTTTAATATCTTTGCTCACCCTAAAAAAGAAAAAGTAAAAATAAATAGTTTCCCATTGAGCTATGGAGTCTGAATTAAAATGTCAAGAATAGGAGTGAGAAGAATGGGACTCATCTTTCACTGAACATATAATAAAATATATTTACTAAGATGAATGAATATGACAAGCCATGTTCTCTTTCAGAACATTTAAAACTCTGCAAAAGGTAGATTGCTTCTTGATTACAGAAATTTATGAAACATTTCTTGTTGAAGTAAGAATTCAGTATTCAAATTGTGTATGAATCTTGAGATTATTAATATTTCCTAGCTTAAAACACATAAAAATAATTTCTCAAAGAAAAAGAACTCTATCTGTAGCTTCCTAAAAGTCTATTTCTAAAATTAAAATTACTTGATTATTTTTCACTGTATTATTATATTATTATATAATATTTTATTATATTATTATATTATATATAGCTGTGGGATTTCTCTCTTATTGACCTCACACTCTAACTTTGATAAATTATAGTAATTTGAATTTTTTCCACATCTTGCAAGATTAAGATCAAGAAAATCTGGTGAAGTGAGTTAAAGTGAAAGCATTTTTCTAAAGCTAGGGTGGGTAAATGTATTTATTTATTTTTCTATTTTTTTTAATAGACTTTACAACATATTATGGCAACTGCAAGTTCTGTTTCTTAAAGTATAGCTTAAACCCTTTTTAATGGGAAAGAATTACGGCTATTTAATATTTTGAAACTTTACACTTCAGTTGAACAGAGTACAAAGATCAGAGACGACTGTTAACATTAAATAAGACAATGTATTGCATAATATTTGGGTCCAAATCTTGGTTCGGGTCAGTAATCAGCTTATTGACTTGGGTGGATTACTTAATCTCTCTACCAGCCAACTTTCTCATCAAAAAACAGTAAAACTTTTGGAAGGTTCAGATGATTGTTACCATTTTTTAGCAATAAACCATTTTAAATTAAGGTAGCACATTTTTTAGACAATACTATTGCACACTAAATAAACTATAGTAGAGTGTAAACACAACTTCTATATGCCTTAGAAAATGAAAAAAAAATGTGTGTGATTGACTTTATTGTGGTATTTTCTTTCCCTCTTATGGTAGTCTAGAATCAACCTGACAATATCTCTGTACTTGTACAGTATGCCTGTAATTGTAATATTTGGCTTTCAAGAAATAAACATGAAGTAGTATGTGCACATTCTAGAATGGGGATGTCTATTCTCCTTGAGAAATGAGATTTTGCGCAACTAAGCTCTATTTAAGAAATGGTATAAGACTGTGGTTAAAATGTGTAGGTTTGAACGCTTGCAATATTCAAGGTAAATGGCCACACAAGTGTTCATGTATGACTGCCTTTTCCACTTAGCCACTTCTTAGATCCAGAACTAAAAACATTTAATACTGTTACTGAAAACATCAGCAAGCAACCAAGTAGAAGGCCCTGCATATACAAAACTTTTCCACCTCATGGCTTCCAAAGGCTGTTTTTCCATGTATGATTAGGGTCACAGTTTAGCATTCTATTACCAAATTTTTCTTGATGTCTGAAAATTATCACTTTAACTAAAAATATATAGAATTCTTACCTTAGAAAAACTATATGAAGAGCTTGCAAGCTGACAAAGGTTTTAAGGAGAAAAGTCAGTCAAGTAAAAAAAATACGGACAAATCCAAACTTAAAAAAAAATTAAGTTTTCAAATGTTACTTGTAACTAATTTTATTATAATTTGGAATAAAGATATCTATGGAAGCAATTTATAAGTGATAATTATATTACAATGTTAACCACAGGGGTCATTTTCATCCCTGGTTGATGCAAATAGTTACACCTATTCTCTGGTGGTTTTTAGTCCTTAGTCTCAGTTCACCTTGGCTTGAAGGGCTTTTTCATTACCTGAGACAGGTAATGAAGAAAACAAAAATAAAACAAAACACACAACCAAACAAAGTGGGATGGTGCACAGTGAGAGTTCCCGGGGACTTCCTGAAGTGGAGTGGGTTAGAAGGAAGATGTGGAAGCAGAGAATGGTGAGAAAAAGACATATTCTGTAAAGGTCTTAGCTGCATAGAAGACGCTGATGAGCATATGGCTCTCAGTCCATAAACTGTGAAATTGAGTGTGATATCTTTTAAAAGTTTCTTTAAGTTAATCATTTATTACAATAAAGAAATGAGCAGATTGTATAATATAAGAAGTCCTCTGATATGAACATTGAAAGACATGATTTAGTACGAACAGGTTCTGCCTCAGTGTTATTTACAACAGGTATTATGAAAAGCAAATATGTCATAAATTAACAATGAGTTGTATAGAGTTTTATTTCACAGATGGATTTGTAATTGGCCAATACTAGTTTATTTGACAAGTGTTGATGATACAGACACTCTGTAAACAGTATGATGGAATCATTTTGTGTTTAATTATCTACATACATACTTTTTGGCCAATTCTTAGATATTTCTTCCAGAAAACTATTTTTCCTTTTGCTATCTTTTAAACTCAGCATGCTACGTGTGAACTTTACAATATAGCTTCTGAATAGTTTTTCAGCCTAATTTCCTAGGATATCTATTATGGACTCTTATTTTCAGCTATCCTGACCTCTCCCACTGTTTCCCAAATGCAGCCCATTCACACACCCCTCGATGTCTTTTTTAAACTTTCTTCTCTCCTGGGATGCCTTTTTCTTTTCATTTTAGCTCGTGTCATTAGCTTGTCAAATATTTCCTCCACCAAGGTAACTTTTGGACAAGTCTGCTCAAGTGACATCTTTTTCTTTCTATAAGTTAGCCTATTTTATTCATAGCTAGGTAGTACTGCTTTTTAAATTTTTTATGAAAAATATTAGGCATCTTTATTGCAGAATTTAAACACTAAATTATTTAGTTCATTATCCCAAGACCCATAGTCTAGCTTTATAGCTGGACAAAAGAGAGAATCAATAGTTATTTGTAAAATGAATAAATAAATCAACAAAATCCTCAGTAAGTGATATCAATGGATTCTCTCCATTTAGCAGCTATGTCCAAACTCTCTCCCTATATTTTTAAAATTATTACTGAACTGTCAAGTTCCACAGTTTATAGTGCAAAAATTCTATGTAGGCAAGATTTTTTTTCCTTTTCATTTCTGTAAGCTTCTTAAATATTCAATCAGACAGCTTTATAGAATGTATGTGCATGTTGGGAGTAGGTTCTACTACATGCAGTGAATGCTGTATTGGTTATATTTCATTTGGTCTAAAAAGAGGGAAAATCATCCTTCTCTATCCCAATGAAAATGATGATTATGTCACTAACTCAGTAATTTATGCAAAGAAAACTATTTCAAAGAATTTAAAGAACTTGAACACAGGATTTTCTGTAGAAAAAATAAGTAAAATATTTAGTCATGCTGCATTAAAATTGAAAATAATATATTCTACAGGTAAGTTACTAGAGAAATTGACCTTCTACCTGTCTTGTACATAGGTACTGTCTCATGAGGCTTTGTTCATTGTTTCTATGAAGACCTTAGAGAGATTCAAAAGGATAAATTAATAGTATCTGATCTTACATATATATATATATATCGTTTTAATTTATGTATAAGTAATAGGAGCACAACTTCTGGAAATGACAGAATCTATAAATGGAGTCAAAAAATATAATGTTACAGACAAGACAGGTTTCTCCCAAACTGAACTGATTTTCTAAAATGATTGAATAAACGCACAGGGTTTAAAGATAGAAGCAATAATTGCACAGGTAAAAACAATTCTAAACACCCTGTCCTTGATTCCTTTATAGTTCATGCCATCTAAAATTGCTTCGTTTATAATTCTTTCTGCTTTCTTTTTTTCAGAGAAAGAATTCCTTTCTCCTTCAAAGATGGTTTGACACTGTGTCCCCACCCAAATTTCACTTCAAATATTAATTTCCTATAATACCCACATGTCAAGGGTGGAACCAGGTGGAAGTAATTGTGTCATGGGTGCAGATTCTCCTATGCTATTTTCATGATAGTGAGTTCTGGAAAGATCTGATAGTTTTATAAGAGGTTCTTCCCTTTTTGCTTGGCACTTCACTTTCTTTTTGCCTTGTGAAGATGGTGCCCTGTTTCCCCTTCACCTTCTTCCATGATTCTAAGTGTCCTTAGGTCTCCCCAGCCATGCTGAAGTGTGAGTCAATTAAATGTCTTTCATTTATAAATTACCCAGTCTCTGGCAGTTCTTTATAACAGTATGAAAACGGACTGGTACACTCCTTTTCTTATGTTTTAATATTCTTCATATAATTCCATCCCATTATCTTATGTCTTTAATTTCTTAACCACTTTCTGTTTTTTCCAAGTTATCTGAAGTCTTAGATCTTCTTAGAAACAACAACAGTAACAAGTAACCAAATAGAGAACCACAACTTTATCATTTTGAGATAGTCCTTTACAACGCTCTGGAAATTTATGACTTCTTTTTTAATCTAAATTTTCTCACCATTCACTGGATTTTTATTGCGTGGATATTCTGATCACAATCTCTCACGGTTCAAAATCTTAAATAAAATGAAAATTACCTTTCTAATGTGGAAACATCCTAATTAACAGTAAATATGTTAATAGAAAAAAGATATATGTAGTATTTAATAGCAAATGCTGATAAATATACACTATCTATTCATCCGTCTTCATATTTTGGTCATTTTCCTTGGATGCTGACCACCTCAATTCTTTTACAATGCAGTGCCTGGAAGGGTGATCTTGTACTCTATGTCATAATGTCTTATTCTTCATTTTGACCTCTGAAGTCTTTCAACGTGTTGTTGCCTGGATCTGTATGTACATGGATATACATTTTTGGTTATTCACTGTAATAAGTCCCATTATAATGTAAGTTACTTCCAAACCTAACACTTTATTCTTAATTTCTTATTTTATGTTTCAGTCAATGTCCAACTGCTATCCAGCACAAATAACTGTACTGCACTAATTTAATCAAATTCACCAAAGTAGTATTAATCATTCAATCCTCACTTGCCCACAGCAAACAATCTCTACTATGAATGTCTATAGCACTCCTAATGGTTTCCGAACATTCTGTGTAAAATTGAAGGAAACACTTGGAAATAAAAAACTACTTTGTTTTTGCTATTCTTTCTTCCCTTTGTTCCTTCAGATTTCTCTATCCCTTCTGTCATCACAGATCCTCATCACTTATGTCTAAACTACCACATTGTATTTCTGCAAATAGTACTAACTATTCTGTAACCATAAACTTTCCCATAAACTTTTAAGAATAAATTTACAAATTGTGAGATATTACTAGCAGTCACCCACTTTGGTTCTTCCTTTGCACCTGGACATAGGGAACGGTTTACTTGCCAGCACACACGAACAAAACCATATGCTTAGTTTATATAAATAAAATTGTGAGAAAAAGTTATGTGTTACATCTTGTTTTAGGTAAAGAAAGACAGATTTTGATCTTCGGTCTCTTCCATTTTCAAAATGGTCTCAGACTAGCTCTCGTGTTATAGATGTTGCAAATATAAGACTATACAGCATCTGTTAGTTTCTGTGACTTTGCCACAGAGACTCCCACTTACCCATATAGGACAGGTAACCTAGTGAAAAATTAACTACTTTGTCTGCAATCATTGAAGTTTGGGGTTCATATTTTACTACAGTATAACTTAATCAAATAATCATGCCTAATACATTCTCTGCACACACAGAAAATACATACCTATTTAAGTACAGAATTTGGCACCAAATGTCTGAGTTCATGGACACATCTGGTTGAGAATTCATATTCTAATAGATTTTTTTAGTTACAAGTTTCTTTGTCTGTCACTGAAATCTGATTAACAGGGTTTGGAGCAACTGACTTAGAGCTAAATATTTTATGTAACACCCAAGACTTTCAATAATCTAATTTACAACTCTGATTTGCCTCCATGAATTAATAATTAGGTCCTATGGCTGCAACCTATCATGCACATTCTTATTGGCATGCTTTTTGGGTAAGCTTGACATCCTTCTTCTTCTCCACTCAAAGTGCGATTCTAGTCTCTCATGGCATCTAAGCCATTAATTATTATACCCCACTTCGAATGATTACACTATGTATGATTTACTTTTCAACTTGTTGAAACATTATAATACACTGACTTAATGACCTGGGTTAAAGTTCATATTTTTAAATACTTCTCCCATATCTGCAATATGCAATCAGTAGCTTATTGTTTTCCCCAACTCATTTGGAATTTAACTGTTATTCCAGAAAGTATTAGTTAGAGGTAATACTCAAGTTGTGCTTTTTGTGCTGTTGTCATCCTTGATTACACAAAAAAATGCATATTTTAACTTTTTCTGTCACATTATGTGAGCATGCAAGAGTAAAATGAATCCCATCAATAGAGGCAAAAAAGAAAAGAATGACTATCTCTTCAAAATGTTGTAATTATTTTGACAAACAAACGTATTGGGTTATGTGACTTCTATGACCTTTGCAATGTTAAAATTATCTTCTGCTTGATAATAATATGAATCTGAGAAGGCTGCAACCTCATTTTTATACGTCAATACATTATTCATCATGAATACTCAATACATATTTGCTATTGCTTTCTTATTATATAAATAAAATATATTAATAAAGAACGTTTTCCTAGAACTATGTAGATTTTTTTTTCAGGAAAGACTTAAAACATTAAAAATTCAAAGTAATTCACTATGATTAAGATGGCAGATAGGAGGCAGGATTAGCCTGCAGTTCCCACTCAGATGGACAGAGCAGCATATGGAGAGTCACATCATGAACCTTTTCTCCAAAAACTACTGCAGGAACATACTAGGAAAGCTGAGAGAATCCACAAACCCTGTGAAAGAACTGGATTAGCCCTACAGTCTCCCTGGGATGTCAAAAAACTGTGAGTCTGCTTGCTTTCTCAACAGGGAGGTTTGTGGCCTCTGGCAAGTTCTCAGTCCTGGTCACCAGCTGCCTGGAAATAGACTTGGAGCTGTTGTGCTTGCATGGTGGGAATGAGGCCAGCTTTTAGGACTGTGGGCTGAGTAGGAGTGGGGTGAGGCCTGTGACTACCAGCTTTCCCTCACTTCCCTGGCCACCTGTATGACTCAAAAGAGGCAACCACAATCCCCCTGAGAATATAACTCTATTGGACTGGGAACCATACCCCAACCCCACAGCAGCCACAGCAAGCCCCACTCAAGGAAAGGCTGAGCTCAGAAACATCTTTCCCTGTCCCAACCTGGTGGTCTTTCTCTACCTGCCCTAGTAGCCAAAGACAAAGACTGTAGTCTCTTGGTAGGTGTATGGCCCTGCCTACTGCCTGAGAAACCTAAGTACTTAGGGCAAGTTTGCATCATCCCTACAGGACCACAGCTGATATGCTCTTGAAATTGGCACCTCTTGGCTGGAAGCTAACCAAAACAAAACCAGTGTACAAAATAAAAACACAACCAAGCACCATCACAGAGTCCACTTCACACGTCTGCTACCTCCACTAGAGCAGGAACTGGTATCCCTGGTTGTAAGACCTAAAGATGGATTATAGCACAGGATGTGATCACACATCACAGGACACTCCCCAGTACCAACCTGGAGCTCAGTAGCTCTGCTGGGTGGCTAGACCCAGAAGAGCAAAAACAATCACTACACTTCTGTTCTCAAGAAGCTGCATCCCTAGGGGAAGGGGGATAATACCATATCAAGGAAGCACCGCATGAGACAAAAGTTTCTGAACAGCAGCCCTTGAATCCCACATCTTCCCTCTGAAATAGTCTACCCAAACGAAAAGGAGCCAGAAAAATGATCCTGGTAATATGAGTAAACAAGTTTCTTTTATACACCCAAAAGATCATATCAGCTCACCATCAATGGATCTAAACCAAGATTAAATCCCTGAAGTGCCAGAAAAAGAATTCAGAAGGTTAATTATTAAGCTAATCAAGGAGGTACCAGAGAAAGGTGAAGTCCAACTTAAAGAAATGAAGACATGATACAGGATCTGAAAGGAAAATTCTTCAGTTAAACCGATAGCATAAATAAAAAATTATCACAACTCTTGGAAATCAAGGACACACTTAGAGCAATGCAAAATGCAGTGGAAAGTCTCAGCAATACAATTGAACAAACAGAAGAAAGAACTTCAGAGCTCAAAGACTAGGCTTTTGAATTAACCCAATCTGTAAAAGACAAAGAAAAAAGCATTTTTAAAAAACTAAAGCCTCCAAGAAGTTTGTGACTATGTTAATCGTCCAAACCTAGGAATGATTAGTGTTCCTGAGGAATAAGAGAAATCTAAAGTTTGGAAAACATATTTGAGGGAGTAATCAAGGAAAACTTCCCAGACCTTGCTAGAGATCTAGACATCCAAATACAAGAAGCTCAAAGAACACCTGGGAAATTCATCATAAAAATATTGTCACCTAGGCACGTAATCATCAGGTTATCTAAAGTCAAGACAAAGGAAAGAATCTTAAGAGCTGTGAGGCAAAAGCATCAGGTAACCCATAAAGGAAAACGTATCAGTAACAGCATATTTCTCAGCAGAAACCCTACAGTCTAGAAGGGGTTGGAGTCCTGTTTTTAGCCTCCTTAAACAAAATGGTTTTCAGCCAAGAATTTTGTATCCAGGGAAACTAAGCTTCATAAATGAAGGAAAGATAGTCTTTTCCAAAAAAACAAATGCTGAGAGAATTCGCCACTATAAAGCCAGCACTATAAGAACTACAAAAAGGAGCTCTAAATCTTGAAACAAATCCTCAAATTACACCCAAATAGAATCTCCTGAAAGCACAAATATCATAGGACCTATATAACAATAACATAATAATTTTAAAAAGGTATTCAGGCAACAAACAGCATAATAGAACAGTACCTCATATCTCAATACTAACATTGAATGCAAAAGGCCTAAATTCTCCATTTAAAAGAGACAGGATGACAGAATGGATAAGAATTCACCAACCAAATTTCTGCTGTCTTCAGGAGACTCACCTGACACATAAGGAATCAATAAAGGAGTGGAAAAACATATTCCATGCAGATGGACATCAAAAGCGAGCAAGAGTAGGTATTCTTATATCAGACAAAACAAACTTCAAAGCAACAGCAGTTAAAAAAGACAAACAGGGATTATATAATGAAAAAGGAATAGTCTAACAGAAAAATATCACAATTCTAAGTATATATGGACCTAAGGCTGCAGCTCTCAAATTTATAAAACAATTACTACTAGACCTAAGAAATGAGATAGATAACAACACACCAATATTGGAGAATTTAATACATCACTGACAACACTAGAAAGGTCATCAAGACAGAAAGTAAAGAAACAATGGGCTTAAACTATAACCTACAACAAATGGACTTAACACATATTTACAGATCATTCTATCCAACAACTGCAGAATATATATTGTATTCTTCAGCAAATGGAACATTCCCTAAGACAGACCATATTAAAGAACTAAAAGAAGATCTACCATTTGATCTAGAAATCCAATTAGTAGGTATCTACCCAGAGGAAAATAAGTAATTATACAAAAAAAGATACTTGTGCACACGTTTATAGCAGCACAATTTGCAACTGGAAAAATATGGAACCAGCCCAAAACAAAACATTGTATGTTCTCACTCATATGTGGGAACTAAGCTATGAGGACACAAAGGCATAAGAATAATACATTGGACTCTGTGGACTGGGGCGAAAGGTGGGAGTCAGCCAGGGATAAAAGTCTACACACTGGGTACAGTGTACACTGCTCAGGTGATAGGTGCAACAGAATCTCAGAAATCACCGCTAAAGAACTTCGTATTCACGTAAGCAGACACCACCTGTTCTCCAAAAACCTACTGGAATAATAAATAAATAAATAATTAAAATTAAAGTAATATAGTATGTACACAACTTCAAATTGAATTTCACATGCAAATTTCTAGTGTATACTTTGTGCTTAGTGTTTAATTGCTACCATATTATAGTCTATTGTTCTGTGAATATTGGTGACTGATGTATATACACTAACAATCAGAATGTTTGATTAAGAAATAAATTATTCCTTAACACAGCATTATAAGACATTACTGCAAATATTTTTATATGTGAATCAGCATGAATTTATTAATCTATTCAAAAGAAAACAGACTTAAACCTGTACTTGAAAGTATTTCTTTAAAATCTCCTTTCTGTGGTGTTCCCAATGTACACTACCTGAAATTATTCTCCTTTCATACTCTTTACACTTGATACTACTGTACATTCCTCTATGATCCTGAAAATAGCATTAAGAGCCTAAGCACTGTTTCTAACTACAAATTGAAAAACAACATTATTCTTAATTATTGACCCAATAGTGGCAAGAGTGTATTGAATTATTCCAAAAAGATTTTGTGTATTTGTATTCATTTCTGGAAGTTTGATTTTTTTTTTTTTTTTTGACGGAGTTTTGCTCTTGCTGCCCGAGTTAGAGTGCAATGGCGCATTCTGAGCTCACAACAGCCGTGCATGTTCTCATGCTGCTAATGAAGACATAACTGAGACTGGGTAATTATAAAGGACAGAGGCTTAGTAAGGTTGCCATATACAAAGTCAATAGATATATATAGACTAATATACTAGTAAATTTATACTAGTAAAGATAAAAGAAAAAATTTTTAAATACTCACAATATCATTAAAATATGAAATACTTATAATTAGGGATAAATTTAACATAACAAGTACATAACTTTCATATACACACACACACCCTCTCTTGAATCTATAAGTAATTCCCCCTGAGAATTAATAAGTTAATTATAATTAACTTATTAATATATATAATATATATAATATATAATTAATAAGTTAATTATAATTCTCAGGGAGAATTACTTGTAGATTCAAGAGAGGCTTATCTGAACACAGTCATGCCATCTGCAAGTAAAAGCAATTTATTTTTTTTTTTTCCAAAAGACATTTTATTTTATTTTTTGACTTCTTGGACAGGCTGGCTAATTCAAAAGAATGTTAAATATAACTGCTTCCCAGTTTTTCAGAACTTTAATATCTCATCATTAAATATGATGTTAAGACTAAGTTATTTTTTGTTTGTTTTTGTAAAACAATCAGATTGTTTCTATTCTTCAGAATCTACTCTAGTGTAGACTCTCATATTTGGTGTCTTTATATGCCAGACCAGATGAGAGTGCAATTTCACAGGTCAGCCATAATAGCAAATTTGAAGGCTTGGAAATAGGAAGCAGCCAACTTGGGTGATGAGTAATGCAAGTTTAAGCTTATTCCTCATGATTTCTATTTGTTCCAGCTTTCCTCTTCTTTGTGATTATCTTTCAGTACAGACTACCCGGCTTCTGACTTCAGGCTCAGCATCAGACAGAGAATTTCTGTGTGTCTTTACTTTATCTGTGGGCCATTGATATGTTTCAATAGCTTCTAGGAGTCCATACAAAAATAGTCACTTATTTACATGGGCCTAGAAAATAGTAAAACCTCATTTGGTAACTCTTCAATAAAGTAATTGTTAAGTATGATTCACAAAGACCATAGAATTTAAAGAAAACTGTAGGATAACACAGACATTAAAAATGCTGAATTCACAGAGAAAACTTTGCATAGATATGCTAACTTAAACTGTTAACATGCAGTGTTTTAGTTTCTAGGTGGCCTAGCTTTGTCCAAGTTACCTAGAGTAAATAGCTTAGACTAAGTTACCTAGTAGATTTGGAGATGTTTATATAATCTTCTTAAAGATGTTAAAATGTTTTAGATTTAAGTTACTAATAACTATTACTAGTTGATGAAGATTTTATCATTGCCAAGTGCAACGTGAGATGCTTTATTTTCCTTGTTTGTATTTTTAATTTGTATAGGTACATAGTAGCTGTATATATTTATGGGTTACAGGAAACATTTTACTGCAGGTATGTAATTTGTAATAATTACATCAGGGTAAATGGGATATCCATCACCTCAAGCATTTGTACTTTGTATTACAAACAATCCAATTATATTCTTAGTTACTTTAAAATGTACAATTACATTTTTGTTGACTGCACTCTTTTTGTTGTGATAGCAAATAAAAGCTCTTATTCATTCTTTCTATAGTTTTTGTGCCCAGTAACTATCCTCATTTGCCTCCACACCCTCAACTACCCTTACCAGCATCTGGTAATGAACATTCTAGCTTCTATCTCTATGAGTTCTATTACTTCAATTTTTAGCTCCTACAAATAAGGGAGAACGTGTAAATTTTTTCTGTGTTGGGCTTATTTCACATAACATAATGACCTCCAGTTTCATCCATGTTGTTGCAGATAACATAATCTCATTCTTTTTAATGGCTGAATAATACTCCATTATGTCTATGTAACACATTTTCATTGTCCATTAATCTGCTGATGGACACTCAAATTGCTTTCAAATCTTAGTTATTGCGAATAGTGCTGTAATAAATGTGGAAGTGCAGTTACCTCTTTGATACATTGGTTTCCTTTCTTTTGGGTATATACCTAAAAGTAGGATTGCTAGATCATATGGTAGTTCTATTTTTAAATTTGGAGGGACTTCCAAACTGTTTTCCACAGTGGTTGTACTAGTTTACATTCTCACCAACAGTGTACAAGGGTTCCCTTTTCTCCAAATCTTCACCATTATTTGTAACTGACTTTTAGATAAAAGCCATTTTAACTGGAATGAGATAATATCTCATTGTAGTTTTGATTTGCATTTCTCTGATGATCAATTCTTTGAGTAGGTTTTCAGATATCTGTTAGCCATTTTATGTCTTCTTTTGAGAAATGTCTATTTGAGTCTTTTACCCACTTTTTAATCAGATTATTTTATTTCCAGTAGATTTGTCTGAACTTCTTATATATTCTTGCTGTTAATCCCCTTCTGAGTGGGTAGGTTACAAATATTTTTGACATTCTGTGGGTAGTCTCTTCACTTTGTTGATTGTTGGCTTTGCTGTACAGAAGCTTATTAACTTGATATGAACCCATTTGCTCATTTTTGCTTTGATTTCTTTACTTGTTGGATATTTCTCAAGTAATCTTTGTTTAGTTCAATATCCTAAAGAATTTCCCTGAAGTTTTTTTTTTTTTTTTTTAGTAGTTTCATAGCGTAAGGTCTTAGATTTTAGTTTTCAATTAGTTTCAGTCTGATTTTTGCATATGTTGAGTAACAGGTGACTAGTTGTATTCTTTTGCATATAGATACCCAATTTTCTCAGCACCATGTATTGAAGAGATTGTCCTTTCCCCAAAGTATGTTCTGGCACCATTGTCAAAAACGAGTTCACTGTATGTATTAGTTTGTTTTCACACTGTTATAAAGACTACCTGAGACTGGATAATTTATAAAGAAAAGTGGTCTAATTAACTCACAGTTCTGCATTGCTGGGGAGGCCTCAGGACACTTACAATCATGGTGAAAGGCAAAGAGGAAGAAAGGCATATCATACATGGTGGCAGAAGAGAAAGAGTGAGGGGAAGAACTACAAAACACTTTAAAATGATTAGATGTTACAAGAACTCACTCACTATCATGAACATCATGGAGTAAACTGCTCTTACGATCCAGTTACCTCCCACTAGGTTTCTCCCTTGAAATGGGATTACAATTCAAGATGAGATTTGGGTAGAGACACAGAGCCAAACGATGTCATTCTGCCCCTAGGCCCTCACAAATCTCATGTCCTTCTAACTTTTCAAAACAGAACAATGCCTTCCCAGCATTCCCCCAAAGTCTTAACTCATTCCAGCCTTAAACCAAAATTCCAAGTCCAAAGTCTTAACTGAGTCAAAGCAAGTCCCTTCCATCAAAAACCTGTAAAAATCAAAAGCAAGTTAGTCACTTCCAAGATATAAAGAAGTTACAGGCATTGGGCAAATGTTTCCATTTCAAATTGGAGAAATTAGCCAAAACAAGAGCTACAGGCCCCATGCAAGTCCAAAATCTGATAAGGCAGTCATTAAACCTGAAAGCTCAAAAATAATCTCCTTTGACTGTGTGTCTTACACTCAGGGCACAGTGATGCAAGAGATGGGCTCCCAAGGCTTTGGGCAGCTCTTCCCCAGTGGCTCTGCAGGTACAGCTACTGAGGCTGCTCTCAAGGGCTGGTATTATCTGTGGCTTTTCCAGGTGCATGAGTGCTAGCCGTCAGTGGATCCACCATTCTGGGGTCTGGAATACAGTGGGTCTCTTCTCATAGATCTACTAGGCAGTGTCCATGTGGGGATTCTGTGTGGGGGCTCCAACCCCACATTCTCCCTGTGCACTGCCCTAGCTAAGGTTTTTCATGAGGGCTCCACCCCTGCATCAAACTTCTGCCTGAACTTCCATTTTCATACCTCCTCTGAAATCTAGGCAGAGGTTCCCAAACCTCAACTCTTGTCATCTGTGCATCTACAGGCCCAACAACACATGGAGCTGCCAAAGCTTGGGGCTGGCATCCTCTGAAGCATTGGCCTGAGCTGCATGTTGGCCCCGTTCAGCCATGCCTGGAAACAGAGTGGTTGAGATGCAGGGCATCATGTCCAAAGGCTGTACAAAGCAGCAGGGCTCTGGGCCCAGCCCATGTAACCACTTTTTTCCTCCTAGGTTGCTGGGCCTGTGATGGGAGGAACTGCCATGAAAATCTCTGAAATGCCCAGGAGACATTGTCCTCTTTGTTCTGGCTATATATAGATTCTATATACAAATTAAGTATTATACATGTTCAATTAAAATACATGTATTTGAAATAATATATATATTTACATATTTTAATTGAAATATCTTGGAACTAACACCCCACTGACTTCTACATTCTAAGACTGTATTTTACTAGGAAATAAATAAAAACATTAACATCTGAGTTGTTTTTTAAAAACTCTGTGAATCATAGCATGCATTTAACAAAATCTGGGAAGTGAACCCTACCAGCCTATTATCTTCTGAAAATAATATTATGTTCCATACAGCAGCATAAAATTAATCTTGCACATTATAGCATCTGGTCTAGGACAAAAAATGTACTTAAGTAGAATAGGAAAAAATCTCTGATTTCAGTGCATGTTTGGACAATGTCCCTGAGCTGTTTTTGATGTCTCTGGAATAGCATGATTAGTATGTCATCTATTCATTGGCAAAATGGAATTTTAGTCCTATTGCTGTTAATGAGGGTGAAAGGCTATTTAGATTCATTGGCATTAGGTTGTTTTTCATTATACAGATCTAAAAGTATCAGATAATTATTTGAAGAGACGCAGTTTTGAAGTTCAGAAGAATATGTTCTAGGGACAATACACATGTACTTCATTCTTCCAAGGTACTTGCAAGCAATGCCCACTAAACAAAGATCTCTGAAGAAACAATTAAATAGAAAAGTAATGCACAGAAGTTTTATTTTATTTCTTTGAATTTGTTTCTTTCTCATTTTTAGGCAAGAACTGTCGCAGGGAGTCTATAGAATGGAGTTACTTCAAAGAAAGGTATTTTACAACAGTGCAACAAACTTCATATAGACATCGGTTGAACTCCTTTTTTTAAATGAGTTTCTCATTGATAAAAATCCAAATAAAAATGAAAGAATGTCATTTGAAATTTAGGAGTTCAGAATAAAAACAAACACAATTTCAGGTATAGTTGAAGTACAATATTTAAAGTCTATATTTCCTCAGTTTTGACATGTGTATATACTTGAAAATTATTGCCATAAGTAAGATGATAAATATTTCCATCCCCTTTAGCAATTTCCTTATACCCTTTGTAATATGCTTCTTCCTCCACTCTCATTTATGGCAAACACTGACCTATTTTTAATATTTTTGTGACTTAGAATTATAGTAATTGAAGAAGTATGTACTTTTTGTTCTTATTTTTAACTGAATTTTCATGCTGTCTAGTGATTTTGAGATCCATCCATGTTATTGTTATCAATAATTTATTTTTACTGCTAATATTTAATTATATAGGTATATCATAATGGAACCTTATATTGTTTTCAGTATTTCGCTATTACAAATAAAACTGCTGTGAGTACTCATGTACTAGTCTTGGTATGAAAAACAGCTTTTATGTTTCTCTTTGGTTAACTACATGTGAGTGGAATACAGATTTATATTGTAGGTCATGTTAATTTAAAAAAACAGCCAAATTCTTTTTCAGATAACTTGTGACATTTATATCCCCAATAGCAGTGAATAAGAATTCCAGTTGCTTTATTTTTTGCAAAAACTATTAATGGTTAAAAGCTTCTATTTTTAGCTAATCTAATGAGTGTGTCTTGGTTTTATTTGTGGTTTAATTTTATCTGATGGGTAATTCTGTTCAGAATATTTTTATAGACTTAACTGGACATTTGCTATATCCAATATTCATGTTTTTACTTTTGTAAAGAGACTGTTAAAATATTTTGCCCATTTAAAAAATTGGTTTGCTTGTCTTTTGTTAGATACCTGTAAGAGTCCTTTAGATATTTCAAATGAAGTTCTTTGAATTATAAATGTTGCCTGTTTTTTTCTTTTATTTGCCAATTTCAGTAGCTCAGTCAACTCCATTACAGTGACAGGATACAACTAATTAAAGCAGACACCATGCCTTGTTTCTAATCTTAGAGGGAGATAATCAGTATTTCACCATTAAACATTATATTGGTTATAGAAATTTTAGATGTTTTTATAGAAGAGGTTTTTTTTTTCTATTTGCAATTTGTTAAGTGTTTTTAAGACTTTTTGACAATTATGACTCAAAGTTAAGTTATACTTCCTTGCCATCAATTTAAAAAGAAACAAAAATAATTGCTTAATTCTTTTAATCTTTTTTTCATTCTGCCTGTGGAGGAATTTCCTCAACTTTCTCTTCTAAATGTTCAATTGCAACTAAAAAAAAATTTGCTTTCCTCATTTTAATTTCCAACAACACTATTGGCCACATAATAATTACTTTAAAAAATATATTATCCTATTATTGTTTCATAAATGAATTAATTAAGATATGATCACTCCTTTTAAGTGGGCCAGATCCTCCAGAAAGGATTTTTTCAATCACCTATTTGTAGCATAATAGTCTGACCGCTCTCATTCTCTCTCATTCTAGCATCTCAGGGAACAAAGAGATCGTGGTGTCTTAGAATTTAGCATTTGGCTTGAATATCATCTGTTTCATTATCTTCAGAAAACAAACTCATCTGAGTTGGGGATCAAGAAACGCAGCTGCTCACCACTATGGATCTTGTAATCCAGTGTGTTAAACAGTTTTGGCACAGTCCTCAGTATTCAGGTTTCCTCTTCATTTTCTAGTTTCAGAAGTAATTGTGGATGCCAATTGCTAAGAATTTTGAAGTGAAGTTTTCTGATGGTTTCAAATTTAGCTTTTGGTGGTTAACTGACACTTAACAATTGTCCGTTTTATTTCTGACTTCCAAAATTTGGTGCTATTGTGTTTTTTCCTAACTTCATTCTTTTTATGGGTTCACAACTTTTGAAAACGTATTTCTTTATCATAGTGAGTTTTGGGGAAGATGTTAAAATACATGTATATCTTCATGCTCTGTTCTTAACCCAATAGCACCTAATATTAGAGAAGAACAGCTTCGTGCTGACTATTGCCTTTTGTAAATCTGTGGTTTCAATTAACATCCTACATTCTCTATTTAAATAACAGCACCTAGGTTATTTTTGGAAAGTCTTCCAATTAAAGTAATAATGTAATAAGATCGCACACCTCTCAAATTGTACTGGCTTAGCTTTTTTTTTTGCTATAGAAACAATCTCTTTCAGGTTATCAAGAAAAGAACCACAATTCCCAAATGTATGCTATGCCAAGATTTCCTGTAGTAATTCAGTATCTTTAAGTTTTCATTTTTTACTGAATTCCTAGACACTTACATAGTGTTATTTGAAGCACACTGTCATAAGACATGTTGCTTACGTAGTTTTAAGCAGAGTCCTTTATCATTCTGGATGAAGCCTAGGGTTTCTGAGTAGCATTTAGCCTGATGGCCCAAATTAGAGTTTTCAGTGACAGAAGGGTGCCCCAGAAAAATGATTTTTAACCTTTGGTGATATATGTCTGCACATCTTTTAAAAATTAATGTATTTGATCCCACCTTGAACTAGCATCACCACCTCCCACCCCTTACTCTGAAAATGAAATGTAATTGCTTTGAAGTAGTATCTCAGAATCTGATACAGACAATTATGATGCAGTCAGGGTTCGTGACTTGAGAAATATAGAACTGTGTTACATGGTGAAAAATTGTATAGAATCTCCTAAAGTATCTCTGTGAAGTTTAAGAAGCTTCTTGGCACCACTGCAAGGGGCACACAAATTTTGGTCTCTTATGAGTATCATGACGATAAATTTTAATGATAATAATGGGTCCAAAACACTGCAAGAAAGCTGTTAATCAAACAATATATTTCACAGGAATTCCTCTGGCTTACAATTTATTTTGCACTTAAAAATATCGTTTATGTATCTGGTATAGTGACAGTTAACCCATTTTTACCAAATGATGTGGGAGTCAACCCCCACAAATTTCAAACTAACTCCCAATAATGCACATATGTGCAAGACAGACCCCTCACAAATACAAGTCTTTGAGAACTGAACTGAGATTTGAAAGCCCTGAATAAATCTCAGAATAAAGCCTTAGTGATATTCAAACCACTAAATAACAAAGGAAAAAAATATCGAAAACTTCTAGAAAATAATGACACATCACATATAGAAACATGATCAAGTGAACACTAATTTTCCATTAAAAAAATTTAGAGATTAGAAGATAACATATTTAACAATATTTAAAAAAAAAGAACTATAAACCTGGCATTCCATATCCAGCAAACGTATCCTTCAGGAATAGGGCAATATGAAGACATTTTTCAGATGAAAGAAAACTATTTAATGCTAGGAGTTTCAGTCTTCAAGCAACACTACAGGAAGCTTTTTCAGGCAGAAGAGAAATGAAATAAGAAGGAGCCTTAAATTATCAGGAATGAAGGAAGAACAACAAAATACTATCTTTTTAAAGATGAGATATATAACATATACAAAATGTACAATTTGAAGTTATTGGGAAAGAATAAACAAATTTATAAAGTTAATATTTTTTTGCATTTTGTATGAAATAATATGATATAAACTTTAAGTAAACTATGAAAGATGAAGTCTGATATTATAAATGCATTTAAAATAAAAAGAGCCATAGACAAAGATATAATAAATAATAAAATCAAAAAAAGGAAAAGAAAAAGGAAGAAAAAATTAAATAATCAAAAAGTAGTCAGGAAAAATAAATAAATACAGAAGACAAACAATAATAATTCAAAGTAATAAGCAAATGGTATAGGTAAATTCAAAGTTCTGAATAATTATTACAGCATGTTTAGATACTTAATATTTATATTGATATAATAATTATATCAATAATTGTTGATTTGAAATATTAAAGATCTAAACATGCCAAATAAAAAGCAATGATTGATTTAAACTGATAATTCAATGATGCATTTAATTATCATTTAAATTAAATGATAATTAAAATACAACACATCAGATTTTTTTTGTTTACAGTTTAATAAAATTGATACGAGAAGCAACAGAAATTTTGATTACTATCAAATATTATCAGTTGAGGAAGAAACAGCACCACTCTCATGAAAAAGTATTTTAGTAAGTAAGGGAAGATGAATAACTCTACAACTAATTTTATCAGCCAAGAGTAACATTAACACTAAAACTTGGCAAGGACATTACAAAACAGGAAAAATGTGGAACAACACTTCTCATGAATATGGATGCAAAAATCTTTGACAAAATATCAGCAAATTTAAAGTGATTACCTCTGTAAAGAAAAAAAAATAAAAATATTAGCAAACTGATTCCAATATTATATAAAAGAGATAATACATCATGAACAAGTAGGGATTATTATAGTCATGCAATGTTTAATATGTGAAAATACATCAATATGCATTAGCATATTAACTGAATAAATGAGAAAAATCACATGAACATTTGAAGAGATGCAGAAAAATTGAAAATATTTTATAATTGACATACATGAATTTCCATGTGGAAGTTACACAGTAAATTTATAAAGCAATGGAAAAAAATTAGATTTGCCATAGTCCACATCACAGTAAAATGTCAGCTCACCGGCTTGCAGCAAAATCCTAGGGAAATGAAATGTTTTAGACCTCAAAATGACTTTGGGCATTTTGAATAGAATACTGAAAGCAAAAAGACAGTGGACTAATGGCGCTAATATTCTGAAAAATAAATCTGTTTTTTCCCCATCTAAAATATAAACCAGATTTTGGTAGAAGTAAGAGAAGAAATGTGGAAGATGCAGCAGTAGAAGCATGCAGAGGAGGAGGGCATTATCAAATTTGCATGCGCGGTCCAGGGCATGTGCAGAAGGAAGTGAAGAAACAGAGATGCCAACCCCATCTCTCTTTGAATTCAAATTCTTGAATCCGACAGCAGGAAACAAAATGGACCTGGTTAAAAATTCTTGAAGGAAAATTATTTTAGCGTTTAATTATAATCCATCCAAATGATCAATCAAATTTAGACTAGAATAAAGTCATTTTTTGATATGCAAGAGCTTAAGATATTTACATCCTACTACCTATGCCAAAGGGGCCTTTGGAGAATACTTGCTGTCAAATGAGAAAATAAACTAGGACAAAGGAAGTTTTGGAATACAGAAAATATATAGATTGAACACAGGAGATAATTAAAGAGAATCAACATGATAATTGTAAAGAGAGATCCCAAGATGAAACATGTTCCAGATATAGAAGTCAATCATTTTGGATTGAAACTGTGTGACACAAGATACAGATATTTTGAGGACTGACATCATATAACTTCTATGTTTTTACCAGCCATTTATAGAAACAACAAAACTACTATTAATTCTATTCCACAAAAGTAAGGAATTAGCTCGTACATAGCTATAAACTTCAATCTTTTTTTATGAAGGGGAAAAAAGCCTGATGGTAGACTAGTAAAGGAGAAACCTTGAGATTTAGGAATCAGGAAAGCTTATCAGAAAAGCAAATGAGCATTAGTATGTCCCCATATGTCCACATAATATACTGCATGGTTTCAAGGAGTAATTTTAAAAGTTATTTGGATTACTCAAATAATAAAGGGCTTTATGATGCACACCTCCCAAGTTTTGCACTCTAGAAGTAATCAATTTCTACTATGGCAGTTACCAAAATTACCTTTAATATTATTTAATTTTGAAAATTGTAAGCATGATTTACTGTAATTAAAATACATGTTCATTTTAAAAATAAATTTTAGATCTACCAGTCTGCGTAGAAGTAGGGTTTGTTTAAATGTCTTAAAAGCTGGATTTCAAGGCTTAAAAAGTTGCATATAAATGTATTTCCTTCAGAATACCCACTCCTCCTCTAGTTGAAAATGTTTAAGCATTGTTAAGTCTAAAGTAATTCTTTGAGAAATTCAGCATTTTCAATTTTATGCTGCTGTTTTGAGCCATACTACTCTTCTGAGTATTATCAAATTATATTTCATAATCTGTTACTCCATGTGATACTGGAATATAGTCACATTTAAAATAAAGCATTCCCAAAAATTAATCCTATTTCTAGATTTATTTTACCCTTGATAATGCTGTCTTTATATTTATTTTCCTGTTTTCTCTTCTCCATCATTTTCTTTCTTCCTTTGCATCCTTTCCTTCATGCTTTCTACTGCTTTTTCCCCCTTGCTTTCTACTGCTTTTTCCCCCATGCTTTCTACTGCTTTTTCCCCCTTATAATCTCTTATTTCTCTTCTCTTTGCCTTTTCTTCTACTCTTGGGGATTTTAACATGATATCTATGGGATCCCATGTATAGATGGGCTTCAGGAGATCCAAAGATACTCTGAAAGTGAGTACAAGTTACCTATATTGAAAGTGGTCATTTGTTGTACTTGGTAAGTAAAGTATCCTTAAAGTCTTAAAGAAGCAAGCGAATCACAAAAAAAATTGTAAAGAAAACTCCAGTCACCTCTCTCAAACTCCCCTTTGTGTTTCCCTCTAGTTTCCATCTACTGTCCTGTGCAAGGCAAGCTACCAAGGAAGCGCTACAATGTTTCCTCTCATGTTTATTTCCAGACTTTCTTTTTATACTTTCACTTGAAACAGATGAAATGCTTTCACTTAAGAAACTTCTTTGTACTGGCAGGAAAGAATTAGTTCCTGTCAGTGCCAAAGCAGAGGAAAAAACAACAATCACTTGCAAACACAATGCTGGAGAACCTGGCAGTTGATGATTATCAGGAACAAGAACTAATAGGATGCTTCACTTCTAAGCATCCCTTGCTGCATTCATGTTTGAAGGATAAAATGTCTTCTGCTGTTTGCCAGTGGATTTTGAAAAAAAACAAATGTCTTGCAACTTTTAACCCACTGCTACAACAACAAATGTGAAAACTTGCAAGAGAAGGCCAACCATTTTTCCACCACAAGTTTTCTGAAATAGACTAGAATTTAAAACATTTTTCCTTGTTTCTCTTTGTTCATGACATTTTCTATGCCCCAAGATTTTTCCTTAGCATATTCTGAATTTAATAGACTACTACAAATTCATTGAGACAACTTAAATGCAGCCTTTGTTATGTAACATTCCCTCATTCAAATGTACTATGCTGTCACCTTTTTCCAGTCATATATACATTATAAAAGCTTTGTGTGCCTTTTGGCAGAGGTGGTGTCTCATTCATCTTTATATGTTCCAGTAGGTACACAAAGTATGTGGAATGATTGGATAAATGAATAAATGTATTTTAAGTTCAAAGGAACCTTTATTTAAGTTGCAATACCCAAAATCAAAGCCAATTAATTCTTTTTATAAGATGCTTATATGGTTTGGCTGTGATCCCACACAAATCTAAACTAAATTTTATCTCTCAAGTTCCCATTTGAAGTAGGATGTTCCCAGAGGGAGGTAAATGAATCATGGGGGCCAGTCTCTCCTGTGCTATTCTTGTGATAGTGAATAAGTTTCACAAGACCTGATGAGTTTATCAGGGTTTTCACTTTTGCTTCTTGCTCATTTTCTCTTGCAGCCACCATGTATGAAGTGCCTTTCACCTCCTGCCATGTGAAACTGTTAAGTCCAATTAAACTTCTTTTTCTTCCCAGTCTCAGGTGTGTCTTTATTAGCAGTGTGAAAATGACTAATACAACAAATTGGTACCACTAGAGTGGGAAATTGCTGAAAGATACCCAAAAATGCGGGAGTGACTTTGTAACTGGGTAACAAGCAGAGTTACTGGAACAGTTTGTAGGGCTCAGAAGAAGACAGGAAAATGTGGGAAAGTTTGAAACTTCCTAGAGATTTGTTGAATGGCTTTGCCCAAAATGCTGATAGTGATATGGACAATAAGGTCCAGGCGGAGGTAGCCTCATATGAAGATGAACTTGTTAAAAACTGGAGCAAAAGTGACTTTTGTTATGTTTTAGCAAAGAGACTGGCAACATTTTGCCTCTGCCCTAGAAATCTGTGGAACTTTGAATTTGAGAGAGATGTTTTAGTGTAAATGACAAAAGACATTTCTAAGCAGGAAAGCATTAATGATATGACTTGGGTGCTGTTAAATACATTCAGTTTTATAAGGGAAGCAGAGTATAAAACTTTGGAAAATTTATAGCCAGACCTGCAATAGAAAACAAAAACCCATTTTCTGGGAGAAATGTAAGCCACCTGGAAAAATCTGCATAAGTAGCAAGGAGTCTAGTGTTAATCCTCAAAATCATGGGGAAAATGTCTCCAGGCTGTGTCAGAGACCTTCTCAATAGCCCCTCCCACCACAGTCCTAGAGGCCCAGGAGGAAAAAGTGGCTTCATTGTCTGGGCTCAGGTTCCCTGTGCTGTGTGCAGCCAAGGGACTTAGTGCCCTGTGTCCCAGCTGTTACAGCTGTGGCTGAAAGGGGCCAACATACAGCTTGGGCTTCAGTGGGTGGAAGGCCTAAGCCTTGGCAGCTTCCATGTGGTATTGAGCCTGCATGTGAACAGAAGTCAAGAACTGAGGTTTGGGAACCTCTGCCTAGGTTTCAGTTTGGATGCCCAAGCCAAAGTTTGCTACAGGGATGGGGTCCTCATGAAGAACCTCTGCTAGTTCAGAGTGGAAGGGAAACATAGGGTTGGAGCCCTCCAGACAGAGTCCCTACTGGGCCACTACCTAGTGGAGCTCTAAGAAGACAGCCACCATACTTCAGACTCCAGAATGCTAGATCCACCAATAGCCTGCACTGTGAGCCTGGAAAAGCTACAGACACTCAACACCAGCTCATGAAAGCAGCTGAGAGGGAGGATGTATCTTGCCAAGTCACAGAAGTCGAGCTGTCCAAGACCATGGGAACCCATCTCTTCCATCAGCATGAGCTGGATGTGAGACCTGGAGTCAAAGGCAATCATTTTGGAGGTTTAAAATTTGACTGCCCCACTGAATTCCAGACTTGCATGGGCCCTGAAACTCCTTTGATTTGACGAATTTCTGCCACTTGGAATGGCTGTATTTACCGAATTCCTGTATTCTCACTGTATTCAGGAAGTAACTAGTTTGCTTTTGATTTTACAGGCTCATAGGTGGAAGGGACTTGCCTTATCTCACATGAGACATTGGACTGTGGACTTCTGGGTTAGTGCTGAAATGAATTAAGACTTTGGGGGACTGTTGGAAAGGCATGATTGGTTTTGAAATGTGTGGACATGAGATTTGGAGGGGAAAGCGTGGAATCATATGGTTTGGCTCTGTGTCCCCACCCAAATCTCAACTTGAATTGTATCTCCCAGAATTCCCATATTTGCAGGAGGGACCCAGGAGGAGGTAATTAAATCATGGGGCCAGTCTTTCCCCTGTTATTCTCTTGATAGTAAGTCTCACAAGATCTGATGGGTTTCTCAGGGTTTCTGCTTTTGCTTCTTGCTCATTTTCCCTTGCCTGCACCATGTAAAAAGTGCCTTTCTCCTCCCGCCATGTGGAACTGTAAGTCCAATTAAATCTCTTTTTCTTCCCAGTCATGGGTATGTCTTTACCAGCAGCATGGAAACACACTAATACAGATGCATTATATGAATTCCCTGATATAGATCCTGGATTGATCTATAAACATTGATTAGTGAAATGATATGCCAGATCACAGTAAGAGGTATTCCTAGAAAACACACACATACACAGAGTATATTACATACTTCTAACAATCCTTCAATAAGGAATCTCATTTAACTCAATTTAGCATTTCTCAGTGGTATTAACTTTTAGGATACCTATTATATTTTAATTTCTCCAGAAAAGAAATATTCTATGGAATCCAATAAACCTTTTTGGAAAATCATAGGCTAAATAAAAAAATATTTTATTTTGCTTTGCACTGAAGATTACATGTGTGTTTGTGTGCATGTGTGGGGGGAGGGGGGTGTTCTTGAATATCACTTCATTACAATACCGATATTTTATTTAACAATGGAAAACACTACCTAGCCAACAGTATGTATTTTTAAAACTACAAAACTAAAAACCCAAAACTATAAAACTCCACATCTAACTAAGACTTTCAGACAAATAAATGTATTATAAAGTTTTCCTGTAATCATTTATATTTAAAATAGTTAATAGAGAGAAGCTGAGTCTTCCATTCAAAATGTTTAAGCAGTTAAGTTGGAATGGTCAACAAATAAAGAGTAAAAGTAATTTAGAATAAGAGTGATATTTCTCTCATACTAGAGAAAATTAAATGTTCTTGAAACTAGCATTGAACTGAATTTAATAACCTGATATACTAAACAGAAAAGGAGAAAGAAAAAATAGGCTGTATTAATATAGGTAGAGAGCTACAGAGTAATTCCACTGAAATTTACAAATGGTTGGGGGGAAATTAGAGAGCTTCATTATAATATTTGGTTTTGTTAATTCAAAAAAGCAAAACACAAATGTGAATTTTATTTGTAAGAATTCTATGTAACAGAGTCAACCTCGAAAATATTAAAAATATATCACAAAATGACACAGAGTAGAAAAAGGGGATGCTTTAACATTGGCCATCAGACTTTTCCCATCTATGTTTCACATTGCTTTCGGGGTTTGACCTTATGAGACGCTATCTGCTTTTTGCTGTGAGCTACAGACAAACTGCTGGTAAGGAACTATGCATGTTCCTTCTGAAAAATCAACCACGACAGTCTTTCTTTAGTCTTTCCTGTGCTCATTACCTATGCCTCCAAAACTAAACCACTTAATACAAATAAAATATACTCTCATGTTTAGACTTTTAGAAGTATGCATTAGCTACAGTCTAAGAATCATCCCAAGGGAAGATGTTTTTGCTTGCTTATAGATGTTGAGGGCAAAAATGTAACAGCCAACTGGGTAGTTCTGATTTCTGCATATTTTGAAAATGGGTATTGTAGTACCATCTCTTTAGCCTGCAGTTTATTGAAAAGAATAAAGGTTCTGGAATCAGATTTTGTTCACCTCTAAAGACTGTCATTTACAAGCTGTGCACTTTAGAGAATTATTAAGTAGTTCGGAGATGCAGTTGCCTCATTGCAAAAATCAAGCTCATAATAACTTTTCCACAGTAGTACCCTTCAGGGAGTCTACACATACACATATACATACACACATATACAATACATACCATGGAACTGAGGCTTAGAATGTGATTATAGTATGCTTCCATTGTCTTGCCTTTAAAAATCATTTTAAGCACATCTTTTTTGTAGGAGTCATTTGCTTTCCAATCCCCATAAACCAGCTAGTCTATAGCTTTAAATATTCTGAAAATATTCCATAGACACTTAACCCTGCGCACACACACATAGAAACACACATGAACCCACATACACATGCATATTCACATAGTGATACAGAAAATACAAAGCTGTTTGTCTTATCTTCAGCAGTGTTAGATGTGGTTAGCAATATGGACAATACAGACAGAAAAAAATGGACATGTTTTCTCAAAGGCCCTTAGCCGGAGCCTAGGAAATGTGCTGCTACCATTACAATCACATGACTTATCAGAGAGGATGATGTTCAGCCTAGAAAATCGCTAACATAGGTCAGTGCAACCAGGAGGTAAGCAGTTTCTAGAAACTCGACACATTGAACCATTTAATTCAATGAAAAAAAAGTAGAATTTGTTTAATAGGAACTTGGCTCATGCTACGGTAAGATGCTTCTAGAAGAATGAATAATGTTGACTGAAATATAAAAGATGAGTATATTTTGGGCCACTTTTCATTTCCCTAAGTAAAGGGACGTGTATAGAATAAGAAAATAAAAATTCTAATTAAAATCACAATAATGCTATGACAGAGGTCCTAGTTTGGGGGAAATTTTAATAATTTTCTTTAGAAATACAACTTTGATGATTTCTTTTTCAGAAACATACCAATGAAAGACACACTAAATTTCTGAATATATATTTTCAGGATATGTAAGTATTTCATAATAGTAAAGTTTTGTTATAGAATGTGTCCTGAGTAAAATGATAGAGTCTGTTAATAATAATTCTCAAAGAGGATTTTGTCATATATTGAGAACACGAAGAACAAGTTAGGATTCATAATTTATTTTTGTGCTTTTTATAAAACATATGTCAACACATTCAAGAAGCCTCATTTACTTAGATATTAAATAGTAATTTAGAGTACATAAGTGGAAGAAAGACAATAACACAATAATCTCATTCACTATGATGAAATATCAACTGTATGTGGCTTGGAAATTTTGTGTCATAGGTGTAGAGAGGAATTAAAATTACCATAGTTCTAATCATAGCTGCAAAACAGAAGAGAATTTTATAAAGCAGAGGAAGCTTACAAATGCAAACATTGTTTATGCTTGCAAAATGTTGGAAAGAAAATAATACAATTACATAATTTCAAAATTCAATATTCATCAAAGGTTCTTGTTTTTCACAAATGCAGAAAAATATCAGAATTAATGGAAGGGAAAATAATACTTGAATACTATAAATATTGTTTCTCAAATTCTGGTGAAAGCTTTAATAAAATACAATAATGAACTTTAAAAAAAACTCTATCTTTGACTAGTGATAGCAAATCAATTTCAAAGTTCTTTGCATTTTCAGACAAAAATGTATTTGTTTCTGCCTAAAACTGTACTGCTAAAGCTAATATAATGACTTGTCTGGAAAAACAAGATATTTGTAATAGACAATCAAGTATTCATTTTAGGGTTATGCCATCAATATTTAAAATTGACAACAAGTACGTGTTATAGTACCTTTAAGAGCGGTTATATTATTTTTATAACTACATAAATTAATTATGTTCTATGCAACACTGAATCAACATTATGGATCTTAAATAAGTAAGTTAAGGCTTACCTCATGTTTAACTTTTAAGCACAGAATTATTTTATTTTTTACCTTTAAAAAAACTTATTTTAGATACAACATTATTTTAATCTCATGGAGATTCTTAATGTAGGTTCCATTAACAAGTTTCCATCAGGAAATGTAGAACTTTGTATTTTCTTATTTTTTGTTGTTTGTGGTGGCACTGAAGAACTAATAAGAGCATAAAGCTACAAAATATTGAGTATCATTGAAAATTTAGTGTATGTATACATGTAATTTTATATATAAACATCAAACTTATTTTAATGGTGTTTTTTGAGAGTAAAAAGAATGGGCAATGATAAAGTTGATTTTCACCTTTAGAGAGTAGAATGGAGATGAAAAGTGTGTGTGTGTGTGTGTGTGTGTGTGTGTGTGTATTTAGAAATCTTTGATGAAAGCAACATGATGTCATTATGCTTAACTTAAGCACAAAATGAATAATTTAAAAATTTATGAGATAGCCCAGAATAAAAAGAAGGAAACTGGTTTCTTAGAAACTGGAATTAGGGCTCCTCCAATGGCCCAGGACACTGTCACTAATGGGGACATACTTCAGACAGCCACTTGTTGAGGGTCTTCTATCATTTTTATTTTTCTGGATATACTAAGCATCTGCTGCTTGCACAACTCCAAAAGAATTTTGGAAAAAAGTTATTGTTTGGTAATTAAAATGATTCCCTGTAAGTTTAACTGTGAAGGGTATAATTTTCAGTATATTATAAATACAGACTTTATAAAATATAACTGCATATCATTGCTTTAAATGTAATCAATAGGATCTAAATACCACGAAGATTTGATATCTATAATCTTCAGTCATGAACAGTCTATATTCCAAAAGGGGAGATATTTTCAAACTGTATCACCTATGAAATTATAACCTAATTAAAAATATATTTTGTTCTTGCAAGTCTTGTATTAAGGATGTCAACAGAATAGAAGGCTGGTTCAGTTCTTACACCAGCACACAACTGCTGTTTATGTGTCCACTAAGTTTACTTGTTTATGTGTCCACTAAGCTTAGACTGTGCCACCTTCCCAATGAGAGCACCCATGTCTTGAATCGAGCCTCATTCTCCAGAGAGCTACTAAGTAGCAGGGAGTTGTGAAGACAGCAGGGCTGGAATTCAAAATGGTAAGAAAAGAGATAAGGAAGCTTCTTTATTTCCGATAGGAAGCAACAAGTAAAATGAGCACTCCAACTTAAGTGTCAGCATTTTGCTGTGAGAGCAAATGTGTTCAAATGCCTACGGAAGTCTTTTAAACAGTTCAGCTGGTTTATATAATTCCATCAGTCAAAATTATTTGTGTTATATTGTAACAACTAGTCACAGTTGAGAAATTTCAAAGTTGGCTAATTGTTGAAAAGTGGTATTTTAAAAATCAGTCATTATGTCTATCAATGCTGATAACTTTACACATCCCTACCTTTGTCCTTGCTTTCATCTCCCTGTTCCTTTCTCTTAATTGGTCAGTTTCCACTTTTCCTCTGATTGTTTACTCATACCTTGTCTCTCAGATAGTGTCTCTTGAAAAAACATTCTAGGATCAAAATTTCCTTTGCATTCTCAACTAAACTTTAATCACTATGAATGCAAGTATAATCTCTATATTCACACACTATTATATTTCCAGCATCTAGCAGAGGACATTCAATAACTGTGTAATAAAAGAATAAGTAGAAAATATAAGCCAGGTTTGGTGGCTGACACCTTTAATCCCAGAAGTTTGGGATGTCAAGGCGAGCAGATCACTTGAGGTCAAGAGTTCACGTCAAGCCTGGCCAACATACTGAACCGTCTCTACCCAAAAATACAAAAATTAGCGGGGCATGATGGTGCGTGCCTGTAGTCCCAGTTACTCGGGAGCCTGAGGTGGGATAATCGCTTGAACCCTGGAGGTGGAGGTTGCAGTGAGCCGAGTTTATATCTTTGTATTTCAGCCTGGGCAACAGAGTGAGACCCTATCTCAATAAAGAAAAAACAACTGTGTACATATACATATGTAACCAAGAAGACCAGCATATAGTAACTGCTGGTGTAGAAAAACGGCTAAACCCAATAGTGAAAGAATAGCTTTGCCAGTAATTCAAAGACTAAATTCAGAAATGTCACCCATCAAAGTATAAACTACAATGTAGCATTTCCTCAAAGTATGAATTAAGAAACACTATCTTCTGAAAATAGTGATAGGTATATTAAACAGAGTCCTGCAGTTAAAGACATCTAGGAAATACTGAATAAAATTTAATAAACTGAAAAAAACTTAATGAACAAATAATGGATTAAATACAGACAATTGAATTTGCCCTATGTTTGATTCCTAGAAACCTACTAAGGAAAATGATTAAAATAATTCCAGATGAATTTTTATTGCATGTTATATTTATATATTATCTATCAACTCACATAATATATGCCTTCCAAATGTGCTTATGGCAATTAACTCAAAGAGTGAATAAAGTGGTAATCACATGTATCACAAAAGTTATGGGGGAAATTTTTTTTATACTACACAAAATACTCCCTATCAATTGGTGATTGTCAAATATTTTGGTCTAAGAAGAGCACCACAGACAAAAATTCAAAAACACACAAATGAAAAGGAAAAAACTATACTTTGCTTCTCTCCTGAATTATTCTTAGTGAGTCTTACTAACAAAACTACAAAAAGAAATGCAAACTTTATATATTATCCCAAAGTGAATCTTTAAGGCAAAACTACAGCAATAATGGGAATGGTGTTTGGAAAGCTGGTGGAGTATTTGTGGATGGTGTGTGTGTATTTGTCTGTTGTGCTTGTGTACCCAACTAAAGCACAGCATCCCAAATATTTTCAGGTTTGAAATTCTAAATATTCATTATCAAAGCACAATACAATAAAAAAGAAACCCTTCTTTAAACTCTGGCCAAGGTCCCTCTAGCAGAAGGCCAGGATTCTAACAAGAATGAAGATAAAAAAAAATGTGAATTCTCAAAAATTCACTTGGAATTTATTTTGCATCCCCTTGCCTTGCTCAATAACTGTGTTCTGTTAACATTGTCTGTTGAGCCTTGATGATTCCTGGTAACTGGAATATGTTGTTAACTGAACTGTTGGAAGTCCTATTGCTTGCAGCTAATGCATTCTCAGAGCGGCACAGTATGAACACAGCAGGTGTAAAGTAAAAGCAATAATAAAAAATTGAACAGACCTTAAGTGCTATGATTATTACTGTAGGCCAGTTTTTATCTTCCCTTTTGAAAGTATACTTCTTGGATTTCCTGTGTCTCAAAGTATTGATAGCCTCATATTTTCTTTCTTAGTGATGGGAATTAAATATCATATTTTTAAAAGCAAGTAATATTTGAAAAGACTTGCCTATAGAGGGTGAACTACTAAATCTATGAATGAGATTATCTGAAGATTCTGAGAAAAATCCCTCAAACAATCTAATAACTGATTTTAAAAATTCAATACAGGAATAGCTGCAACTTTTAACATCAGCTTCCCTCTGGAGAGATTTTACTCATTGATCAGTTTTGCATCTTTCTAAAATCAAAGAAGGAAAAGAACTTGTTTTAGAGATAGAAACTCTGAGTAGCAGAAACATTTTTCATTGGTAGTTGGAAAGTAGAATAATGATAATCAAATTCTAATTTCATCAATCCATTGGCTATGCAAGATTGTGTTTTGAAATTAGGGTAAATGTATCTTTATTGCTACCTGTACAGATATAGATATACTACCTGAAAACAAGATACAAAGGTAGGCTTATCCGAATCTACCATCAGATTATTACATCTTACTTATTAACAGGAAAAATATTATATTAACAGATCATTCTTGTCATCTTTTTCTTTTAGTAACTTACAAGATATGAAACATTCAAGAACTATGAATATGAAATGTGAAACATACCAAATCCTGTATGTACCTAAAGCGTTTTACAGGAGTATGTCCACACTGAAGTTACATATTCATATCACTATTATTCATATCTTTTGCTACTACAGTGGTCTAAGCTACCAGGGAACAGCCACGTAGCATGATCTGTCATTTCAATTGCTGCTACAGGCTCCTAATTGATCATTGTTCTTGCATAATTTTGGTGTATTTTAACAGAGCATCCATAATGGTACAATTAGATTGCATCAGTTCTGTCCTCAAAATCTTCCAGTGGTCCCTATCTGCCTTAGAGTAAAGGCTAAATCTTTACAATGATTTACAAGACATTATGCAGTCTGTCTCTTATGCCCTATTACATATCGGATCTAATTTACTAATATTCTTTCTTTTTTCCAGTCTCTCAAGGCACACTCACCTCTTAGCTGTTTAATCATGCCACTCACATTCCTACCTCAAGCCTTTTGCACTTGTTATTCATTCTGCCTAGAGTGTTTTTCCTCCTCATAACCATTTGGCTTTCTTCCTTTAGGTTGTTTCTCCTATATCATTTTCTAAGTGTGGCTTCCTCTTCTTATTCTACTTGAAAATCCACCACTCCACTACTTCTTAATTCTCTTTATTTTTCTTCTTAGCACCTCTTAATATTTATTATTTATTTACCCAACTAGAACACAAGCTCCATGAGGGAAATTATTTTCTTATGTTTTGTTCACTATTTTATACCAGTGTTTAGTACAGTATATAAAACAGAAAGTTTTATATTAACAAATATTCATTTAACATTTTTCCTAGATATGGGAAGCATGTTTTTTTAAATCATGGGATTTTAGAGATACAGAAATCTTAGATTTCCTTCTTTCAGCAATCTTATTTTACAGAGTGAATACTGAAGATCAAAGATGTTGTGTCCTTTCCAGAGTCAGGTAGTTAATTATCAGGATTTGGAGTAGAAATTTGGATTTTTTAAATTATTCTTTAAATGACTATATCCTTTACATCTCTTTATTACCACTATGTGTATTATAAATTTGGGAGAGAAAATAAATTTAAGATATATAAGCACATAAAAGTAGTACTCCTGAGAAACTATAAAATGAGTTATTGATACATAAACTTATTTATAATTAAGATAAAAAATATAGCTCATAGGACATCATAAGTCAACTATGAATTAGAAACATCACAATGTGAGTGAAAAAAATATACAGCATAAGCACACATTATACTGAGAAATACTACAATTGAAAAACGAGCATCTCACTATACTAAACAGTGGTCAGGCCCGTATTAGAATAACATCTTCAATTCTGAGCTCAGGAGCAAAATGGGGATGTGGTCAAATTGAAGTGTGCTCAGTTGGAAGCTAGAAAGATAATTAAAGTGCTGAGAAATTTGGCCTCTGAGGATAGGTTAGAGTAACTTGGATTACTGAAACGGAATCAAAGGAGGTTGAGGGGAGACTGGATAATAGTTGCCAAGTGTAAAAATAGGCTTATTTTAAAGAAAGGAAACCAGCTGTCAGGTTCTCCATAGAGGAATAAGAAGGGGGTCAATGCTATTTCTCTGCAGGATAGTGAAATTAGGTCAAGTGTAATGAAACTTTTCCTTACATGGGAGAATTATTAAATGGGAAGACATTACTGAGAAAGGTATTTTCATATGGTAGTCCAAAATTTGCCATGGGTTCTCAATGTTTGAAATTGATTAAATCTCCCCTTTCATTAGGGTATGGATAAGGTAACAAAGCAAATATTCTCCAGGTCATTACATGTCTGGTTCTCATTGATTGTTCCACTTCTTCTTGAAATAAAGCTTGATTATAATTTAATTGTAATTTCATTCTGTACAGGTATCTTCGTCGTCCCTTTTTGCACTAATCAAATTTAATATCACTGAATAATGTTCCAGCAAAATTTTTATGAGATTCTTGCAATCACTAATACATCAAGGAAATTTATTAATAGCTAGATGCTTTCATGAAATATCTTCCTAAATTTCTTAACCCCCTCTTCTGACTCACGGCCTTCTTGCTAAATTGCATTCTACATTCTTGCAGAAAAATTAATTCTAGCATAGATCTAGTAGTGATAATTTTTCTTAAAAAAAAAAAAGTCTGGTGTGTATTAACTATTTGCATCTCTCTGTGGCCAGGGGAATAAAGGCTCTATTTATCTCTTGCACTTTAATCCTGGTGTAATGCATCATTTTATGTTGGACACCATTTTCCTTTGATAAACTGTCTTATACATTATACTGGACTATTTTCTCTTAATGAAACTTTATAGGCTGCATTTTAAAGGGGCATAACTTAACTCACCTTATCATTGCTCATTCTTATTCCTTGTTTTCTCAGTCACCTGCTTGATACTTAAAAATGCTGCCTTAGTCAATTGGTGCTGCTACAGCAAAATACCTAAGACTCGTTAATTTATTAGTAACAAAAATTTATTTCTCACAGTTCTGGAGACTGGGAAGTTCAAGATCAAGACACTGGCAATTTATCTGGTGAGGAACTCTTTTCTGAGTCCTAACATTGCAGAAAACAGAATGGCAAGCTAGCCTAATATTGTGTGAACTCTCTTTTCAGGGGGCTTAATCCCATTACTAGGGAGCAGTCCTTGTGGCCTGGCCTAATCACTTCTTACTGGTCCCACCTCTGAATATTATCACTTTGGCAACACCTAAATTTTGGAGGGGACCACATTTAAATCCTAGCAAATGCCATACAGATGAGTATGTCTTTAGGAAAAAAATCCGATTCTCTGGTTTGAGTGACTAACCTTGGAAGAAGTATGATTAACAGTATACTCTAACTTCTGGATGCCAGTTTGCCTTAAGAGGGCAATTGCATATGTATTCTCTCATTTAGAAAGATAAATAAATGTATCATTAATTTTTTTCACAGGAACACTAGACTACTTTTTAAAAAGACTTTTCCACTTCCCCTGTCCAAAATTTGTTTCCTTTGTTTGAGGGCTTCCTAGCAAGGATCAATATGTAAATAGCATAATTTTTGTAGCAAAAATTCCCTTTTCACTATTGATGTATTTAAATTTTTCATTATTTATGGTAGTTATACATGCCATAAAATACACAAATATTCTAATAAATGAGAAAAAGTTGTTTAAAAATTATTAGTTGCATTACTTGGAGATAAATCACTATAAAATGTGAAAATTTTATATATAGAGAAAAATAGAGTGCATAATATTAATGCAATTTAAAATAAACGAGTAGTTTTTACAAGTTTGTTTTGACCAAAATGAGATGCTTTACAAATACTCTTCTAGAATCCTTTATCTCCAATGTTTATTATATAGTGAACATCTTTCCACAGCAAGTCCAAATTTTTTCCAACAGCTGAATAGTATTCCACTGTTTTGGTATAGGGCTGCCATGTATTGTTATGCAGATTTTCCATCAATTAAGGGTCCCTATCTGAGTATGTAGATAGAGGCTAAAATCTAGCCCAAATTGCAGACACCCAGCTCCATAACAATTTGAGCCTGCCTAGAGGAACTGTCCTTTTCTAATTAACATAAATCTTCCATATGGGTTGTGGTGGTCCTGTAGCTTTAATTTACAAGTTTTATAAGTTCATCGTTTAAAACATCCAATAACTCAATAAGGCTTATTATCAAATGCAGCAGTATCACTGCTCCAAATGTCATCCCTAATTTCCTTCTTATTTTTATACTGAGACCTGTCTAGAGTTACATTAAAATTTTTTTCTAGCTATATTAAGGTACATTCAAGATGTACAATGTGATTATATGTATATACATACGCACATACATATTGTGTAATGATAACCATAATCCAATTAACACATCCATTATTACAGTTACAACTGTGTGGTGTGTGTGTCTGTGTGTGTGTAATGAAAACAATATCTACTCTTTGAGCAAATTTCAAGTAAACAGTACACTAATATACTGCACTGTAATATACAGTATAGTCACCAAGCTGTACATCACCAGAACTTGTCTTATTACTGAAAGTCCTCAATAATTTTGGTAGCTATTACCAACATCTTCAACTATTTTAGCTATTGTTCCTGAATTTTCCTAAAGTTATTAAGACATTTTTACTCCATATCTCATTTTTTCAGTTTCAGATGTCATCCACTGAATTCCTGCTATGAGAAAAAAATGGGAATTTCCTTTTCTTATAGCCAACCACATCATTTCCATCATGGCAAATGTATACAAACACAGTGCTCACAACAAAACTGGTAAAATCTTTTTACTGAAATAATATTTATTGTCCATGTGCTTATGATTGCATACATTATATTCATTATCCAAATGATATTATATATACGTATGTATATTTATAATATTACTATGTTTTTTCAAATATTTTTAATTTTGGGGGGTACATATGTGTATATATTTTGTGACATTTCAGATATTTTGATACAGGCATATAATGGGTAATAGTCACATCATGGTAAATAGGGTATCCATCACCTCAAACATTTATTCTTTCTGTGTTACAATTTAATTATACCGTTATTTTAAAAGGTACAATAAATTATTATTGACTATACTCCCTGTGTTGTGCTATTAAATACTAGATCTTATTCCTTCTATCTAACTATATTTTTATACTGATTAAACATCCCGAATTCCTTCATCTCTCACTACCATTCTTAGCCTCTGGTTACCAAGATTTTACTCTCCATCTTTATGAGTACGTTTGTTTTAATGTTTAACTCCCACAATAAATGAGAACATGTGAAGTTTGTCTTTCCATGCCAAGATTATTTCACTTAACACCATGACCTCCAGTTCTAACCATGTTGTCGCAAATGATATTATCTCATTCTTTTTTACGGCTAAGTAATGTTTTATTGTGTATATGTCCTGAAGGGTTTTGCCAAAGTTTTCTTTAAGTAGTTTTATACTTTGAGATCTTAGATTTAAGTATTTAACTCATTTCGGTTAGATTTTTGTACAAGGCAAAAGATAGGGGTCTAGTTTTATTCTTCTACATATGGATACTCGGTTTTAACAGCACCACTCATTGAAGAGACTCTCTTTTCTCCTATGTATGTTCTTGCATCTTTGCCAAAATAAGTTCCTGTGTATGTACGGATTTATATCTGAGTTCCCTATTCTGTTTCTCTATGTATTTGTTTTTATACCATGCTGTCTTGGTTACAGTATCTCTATAGTTTTGTTCTTTTGGCTGAGGATGGCTTTGACTATTTTGAGTCTTTTGTGGCTCCATATCTATTTTAGGAATATTTTTTTCTATTTCTATGATGACTGTTATTGGATTTTGATATGGATTGCACTAAATCTATAGATTCCTTTACACAGTATGGATATTTTCACAGTATTTATTATTCTAATCCATGAATATGAAATATCTATTTTTTGTGCCCTTTTAAATTTCTTGCATTCATATTTTATAGTTTTTATTACAGAGATTTTTTGCTTTTTTGGTTGTTTATTCCTGAATATGTTGATTTTGTATCCTGCAACATTACTGAATTTATCAAATCTAACAGTTTGTGATTGAATCTTAGGGTTTCCCAAATTTAAGATTATATTTGCAAACAAGGATAATTTGAATTCTCTCTTTCCCATTTGGATGTCTTTCATTTCTTTCTCTTGTCTGATTTCTCTAGCCAGGACTTCCAGAACTCTGTTGAATAACAGTCGTGAAAATGGGCAATTTGTTTTGTTCCAGGTCTTAGAGAAAGGGCTCTCAGATTTTCTCCATTCAGTATAATACTACCTATGAGTCTTTAGCATATGGCTGTGTTAAGGTATGTTCCTTCTACACCTAGTTTTTTAAGGGTTTTTATCATGAAGAAATGTTGAATATTATCAAATGTTTTTTCTGCGTCAGTTGAAAAGTTTATATATTTGTGTCCTTCTGTTGGTATGATGCATCACATTGACTTGTGTACATTGAACCATCCTTGCATCCTTGGCTAAATCTATTTAGTCTTGATGAATGATATTTTTAATGTGTTCTTGAATTTGGTTTGCTAGCACTTGTTGAGGATTTCTGCAACAATATTCATTAGGAATTTTGGCCTGTGATTTTTTATTTATTTATTTTTTTTGATGCATCTTTGTCTGTCTTGGTATCAGGGTGATCGTGGCCTCATAGAATTAGTTTGAAGGTATTCTCTCCTCCTCCTCTATTTTTCAGAATAGTTTGCTTAGGATTGATATTAATTGCCCTTTAAGTATTTGATAAAATCCAGCAGTGAAGCTACTGGGTCCAAGGCTTTTCTTTGCTGAGAGACTTAGAATCATGGCTTTGATCTCATTACATGTTATTGGTCTGTTCAGGTTTTGGATTTCTTTATGAGTCAATCTTGGTAGGTTGAATGGTAAGTCTAGGAATTTATCTACATTTTTTAGGTTTTCCAATTTCTTGTGTACAGTTGCTTATAGTAGCCACTATCGATCCTTTCATTTTCTGCAGTATCAGTTGTAATGTCTCAATTTTCACCTCTGATTCTATTTATTTGGGTCTTCTCTCTTTTTTTCTTAGTCAGATGCGAGATGTGTCAATTTTCTTTATCGTTTCAAAAGACTAACTCTTTGTTTCATTGATCTTTTGTACTTTTTAAATTTTAATTTTATTTCCTTAGGGTTTAATCTTTCTTCTTTCTTTTCTTATATTAGTTTGGATTTGGTTTGCTCTTGCTTTTTTTTTTTTAATTTTAATTTTAATTTCTTCTTCTCTTTTTTTTTTTTTTTTTGAGATGTAGTCTCACTCTGTTGCCCAGGCTGGAGTGCAGTGGTGTGATATCAGCTCACTGCAACCTCCACCTTCCGGGTCCGAACAATTCTCCTGTCTCAGCCTCCTGAGTAGCTGGCACCAGAGGCACACATCACCATGCCTGACTAATTTTTGTATTTTTAGTAGAGATGAGGTTTCACTGTATTGGTCAGCCTGGTCTCAAACTCCTAACATTAGGTGATCCACCAGCCTTGGCCTCCCAAAGTGCTAGGATTGCAGGCATGAACCACCATGCCTGTCCTGCTTTCTGTTTTTTATGACTTATCATCAGGTTACTTACTTGAAGTTTTTCTACCTTTTTTATTTAGGTGCTTATTGCTATAAACTTTCCTCTTAGTACTGCTTATGCTGTATCCAACAGGTTTTGGTATGCCATTATCTTTTGTTTTCTAAGAAAGTTTTCAACTTTTTTTTCTTTATTTTTTATATTGACTTATCTTACCGGTCATTTGGAAGCATATCATTTAATTTTTTTGTGTGTTTGTATAGTTTCAATATTCTTCTTGGTATTGACTTCCAGTTTTATTCCATTGTGTTCAGGGGAGATGCTTGATATAATTTTAATTTTTTGAACATTTAAGACTTGTTTTGTAGCCTTATATATATTTTATCCCTGAGAATGGTGCATGTGTTGAGAAGAATGTGTATTCGGCAGCCATTAGGTAAAACGTTCTGTAAATATCTATTAGATCTATTTGGTCCATAGTGCAGATTATGTATGATATTTTTTGTTAATTGTATCTCTGGATAAACTTTCTAATGCTGAAAAGAGGATGCTGAAATCTCCAGGTCTGATTGTACTGTGGTCTATCTCTCTCTTTAGCTTTAATAATATTTGCTTTCTATAACTTGGCACTCCAGTGTTGGATGCATGTATGTTTACAATTGTTATATCCTCTTGCTGAATTGACCCTTTTTCATTATACAGTGACCTTCTTTGTGTCATCTTATGGTTTTTGTCTTGAAATCCATTTTATCTGATATAGACTAGCTACTCCTGCTTTTTGTTGATTTCCCTTGGCATGGATATCTTTTACCATCCTTTTATTTTCAATCAATATGTGCCTTCCTAGGTGAATCACATTTCTGGTAGGCAACAGACTGTTGGAACTTTTGTTTTTTTATGTATTCAGCCTATCTACGTCTTTTGATTAAAAGAGCTTAGTTCGAGGAGAGAGATCCAAGATGGCTGATTAACAACAGCTCAGGCTTGAAGGTCCCAGTGAAAGCACAGAGAGCGAGTGGACGCCACACTTTCAGACGAACTTTTGTTGCCCACAGACTGGGAGATTCCCGGCGGAGGAGCCACACAGGTCGCCAGCGCGACTTTTTTGGCCAGCACGGCTGTTTTGCCGGCGCCCTGGCACGGCGCTTCTCGGCGCGGAGTATACTGGACGGGGTGCCCTTTGAGTCCGGCTCGGCTGGTCCCACCCCCACAAGGAGAACAGCAATTGGAAGCGCTGAGGAACGAGAGTTTCACAGTAAGCACAGCTGAACTGGGAAGGTCCAGCTCTGCAGGGAAGGGGCGTCCGCCAAAGGAAAACTAAGAAACAGAAAAAACTTCATCACTGGGCAGAGAGATCCAAGATGGCGGATTAACAACAGCTCAGGATTTTAGCTCCCAGTGAAAGCACAGAGAGCGAGTGGACGCCGCAATTTCAGACGAATTCCTGTGGAACACAAACTGGGAAATTCCTGGCGGAGGAGCCGCACGGGTCGCCAGCGCGACTCTTTGCCGTGCAGCTGTTTTGTCTGCGCCCCGGCGCGGCGCAGCGCTTCTCAGTGCGGAGTATATGCGACCGGATGCCCCTTGAGTCGGGCTCAGCTGGTCCCATTCCCACAAGGAGAACAGCAATTGGAAGCGCTGAGGACTGAGAGTTTCACAGTAAGCACAGCTGAACCCGGGAAGGCCTAGCTCTGTGGGGAAAGGGCGTCTGCCGAAGGAAAACTAAGAAACAGAAAAAACGTCATCACCAACAAGCCAGACGTCCACTCAGACCCAATCTGAAAGTCAGCAATTACAAAGACGACAGGTGTATAAACCTACAAAAATGGGAAGAAACCAGTGCAAAAAGGCTGAGAA
>CAUYLG010070967.1:0-25395 GCA_963573385.1 Cacajao melanocephalus
GCTGTACTAGTTTACATTCCCACCAGCAGTGTAGAAGTGTTCCCTGATTGCTGCATCCATGCCAACATCTACTGTCTTTTGATTCTTTGATTGTGGCCATTCTTGCAGGAGTAAAGTGGTATCACACTGTGGTTAAAAGGAAGCTTTTAAAACCTTATATCCATCTGCGCCATTTTCCTCTTTATTCTGAGGAAGATGATAACAACATATTTGTTCCATAAGGGCCTTAAGCTGCCCAACTAGATCTTTTAAGAAACACCTCACAGAGTAGGTTGATTTCGAATTTGAGAGGCTTGCATCTGAATTCTTCTAGGCTGTGTGACTTGGGTGAAATTTAAACCTCTCTGGGCCTTGATCCCTAAGCTGAAAGTGAGGAGAAGCACATTGACTATATAACATTGGTTCAAAGATTCAATGTAAGAATGCAGGTAAAGTTTCTAGCAGTGTCTGACACATGATAAACCCTCAATAAATGGGAACCTTTAGGAAGATTCCTGGAGAAGCACCAGGAACAATGAAAATAGATGACTAACTGGATGGAATACAGGAAGGATGAAAACAAGGATGTGGAAACTGCCACCACTGGCTCTATGAAGAAATGTGATGGAAGTCCGGTCATCTTTTAGAAACTGCTATGAGAACAGGTACCACACCTTGTTTTGCTCATCACATTTCCAGTGCCTGAAACATTGCGGTGCATAGGGTGTGACTATTTGACTATTTGGTGAAGGAGTGAATGAATGAATGAACGAACAGTTAAGTCCAAGTTCAAGTCCCCATTTGTATTAGTTATTTCTCACGCTGCTAAGCGTGAGACTGAGAGTAAGGACATACCCGAGACTGATTAATTTATAAAGGAAAGGAGGTTTAATTGACTCACAGTTCAGCATGGCTGGGGAGGCCTCAGAAAACTTACAATCATGGTGAAAGGGAAAGCAAACACATCCTTCTTCTCATGGCAGCAGCAAGGAGAAGTGCAGAGTGAAGTTGGGGAAAAGCCCTTTATAAAACCATCAGATCTTGTGAGAACTCAGTCACAATCACAAGAACAGCATGGAGGTAACTGCCCCCATGATTCAATTGCCTCCCACCAGGTCTCTCCCACGACATGTGGGGATTATGGGAACTACAATTCAAGATGAGATTTGGGTGGGGACACAGCCAAACCATATCACTATTCTCCACAGAGATTTCTCTAATCCATTCTGATTCTTCTCTTTGTGTTTGTAGGTGGGGCACGTGGGCGTGTGTGTGTTGAGGGTATGTGAGTGTGGGTGTATACACACCAGACTATCTGTAGATAGTAAACTCTGGGACGCAGGAGTTATGCCTTATACTTCCCCTGGCCTCTCCTCACCACTTCTAACACCTCAAACAAACACCACCCTTAGACACGTTAGTGACTAAACACATACATGTTGAATTGGAATCGAAAACACTGCAGTGCCTTCGTGGAGAGTAGTAAGTAAATGGAGTCATAGATTTGTGGAAATTCACTCTGTCCACAGTTGGGTGAATTTTCTAAACTCTTAATCATTTCAGGCGTCTCACGGCTTGGCAGGGGCTGGCGTGTCATCTTCTGTAGAATGTCTGCACCAACCTAAGCAGGGTTGTCAAGTGGTTAAAGTTCCCTTATTGCCTTCCACGAGACACATTTTCTCAGAAAGTCCCCAGTTTAACCTTGGTTGAACCAGTTGACAAATTTGTGCCAACCGAGAAAATCCTTGGGCTTTCTCCACGTTTTGAATGGGCAACCTGAGGATAAATTCTGTTGTTTCTCCAGACTTTGTTTTCAAAGTTGAACAGGTATCTGAAATATGACTCCAGTCTCATCATATTTCATGGCCACCACAAGTGGCTGCTAAGAGATTTTGCTTAAGGCTGCAGCTGGGGCTAGTTGGGTGATTGCCAAGAGCAAGGGCATGATATATTTGTGTGGCGTATTTGAAAGTCTGTTTTTATAGGTGTAATATTCATATATATTGCTTTGGGATCAAGGGAAGGGTGTAAATACCTTGCGGGTTTATTCTCTCTTCTGTCTACTCGGCCTCCAGCTGGGTCCGAGAGATGACATATTCCCAGAAAAAGCCAGAATTTGATAGTGATGTCTTCAAAGACAGAAATTATGACGCCATTCATAAGGCTAGGTTAGGTATTAGGCATAGTGATATTAAGATTTGTTGCTGCACAGTTAAGTCACAAATAACCATCAATGTCTCTACGTTTTCTTTGGGAGCTTCAAGTACCATTTGCATTCCTGCCCTCACTCATCATATGGCCTAATGCCTCAGTCTGGGTGTCTCCACTAAGGAAATGGCTCGTGGAAGATTTCTAACAGCACTGCCTCCCCTTCCTATTTAACAAAATTTCTATAAAGAAGATAGAATTTCAGGAACTGTTTGAATAAAGAAAGGCCTTTGTGACCTAAGTTTTCTATCTAACTCCATTTCCCAATTCTTTAACACAAATTTTGAATCTACCTTTAAAGCACCTGACATGGTGTCTAGCTCAGTACGTTGGATATAGACAGCACTAATTAAATATTTTTTAGCCTCCCTAGGTTTTAGGAATAAAAAATACCTTATATTGCACATAAGTAATGATTTGTACTGTTTTTTTGAGATGTAGTCTCACTCTGTTGCCCAGGCTGGAGTGCAGTAGCGTGATCTTAGCTCACTGCAACTTCCGCCTCCTGGGTTCAAGCGATTCTCCTGTCTCAGCCTTTGAAGTAGCTGGGACTACCGGCACCTGCCAGCATGCCCGGCTAATTTTTACATTTTTGTAGAGACTGGTTTTGCCCTGTTGGCCAGGCTGGTCTCGAACTCCTGACCTCAGGTGATCCACCTGCTTCGGCCTCTCAAAGTGCTGAGATTACAGGCTTGAGCCACCATGCCTGGCCAGAATTTGTATTTTCCAGAGAACTAGTGGTTAGAGGACCGTGAAAGGAGACTGAGTGTGTGTACGTGTGTGTGTGTTTGTGTGTGTGACTTAGATGCTGAGAAAATTGTGTGGATACAGGGAACAATAATAGCCATGGTGCCCTGATCTCTTACTGTGACAGGCACAGTCCCATGCATGGGCTTTGCCAGCATTATCTAATCTACTGCTCAAAGGGCTACCGTGGTCACAAGGGAGGCACTATTTTGCAGATGAAGAATTGATGTTTCAAAAGGCACGGTAACTTGTTCAAGGTCAAACAGCTAGCAAGTGGCAAAGTTGGGATTAGAACTCAGGTTTTTCCTGCCTCTGGAGTTGGAGTTCTTTGTAACATTATTCTCCCTGGAGTCCCGAGAGATTAAACATAGCAACAACAACAGCTCTGAGGCCTCAGGATCTTTCTCAGCTGTGGAAATGTTCAATAAATACTTGAAAGCCTGAGTGAAACACGATTGTAGGCTGGACTCAGAGGTTCAGATTTTGTCGGTGGAGTGGACTTGTGGACCCCATCAGAGCTGGCCAGCTTGTTGCTACTCAGGAGGTTGGGAATGACTTACAAAGAGGCCTGCGAGCCCAAAAGTTCTGGTTTTCTGGTGCTGTTCTCCTGACCCATCTGCAGGGACCAGTCCCATATCTGATTCTTGGACCTGGCCTGGGGGGCTCCCTGCTATAAGCCTGGGCTTCCTGAGCATCTCCTTGTCTGTGGATCTGCCTCCTCCTGAAGCTGCTCTAATCCCTTGTTGATGGAGTGGCTGTTTGCTATTGAACACCCTGTTGGCAGGATGCCTCCTGAGTGTTTTGGAAAGAGGTATCTTATCTGTTATGGATGAAGGACTATCTGTCCAAGAATGTTTGTTCTCTTTCTCATCCTCTTTCGCTTTTCCCTCACAATGTCCACAGAGCATCTTGATCTGTTTTTGAGGATTGGGTCTGTAGCCTTTGGATTACTAATTGTAACTACCTCTGGCCCAAATCATCTTAGAAATGAACCTGGGATCTGGATCTAATATTCAGCGTAGGGGCAGGAAGCCAGTTTAAATACCTCAAAGAATAGCTAATCAAGTGATTAAAGAAACACTTTGCAAACTGAGATCGATATCCTAAGCTCAACCCTCACTTAAAGTCACAACACCAATATAATCAATTTCAGGAGGCATTAGCTTGCTCCATCAGGGAGAATCAAGCCATGTTATCTTCATGTGCTCTGCATACATGATGCATAATAGGAATTTAAGTGAGTGAAATCTCAAAGAGAAGAGGAATTCCATGAATAGCTCATCAGTCAAAGATGACAGTAAAATGTCTACTGGCTTAATGGAGTGGGTCACCTGCTGCTTCCAGGAAGCTGGTTAATTCAATATGTCAGGCCAGGCAGACACTAGGGACCCAGGCTCCTCTCTAGAACTTATAAGGAACTATATTGAATTCTGATGTCTTTAGTTTCTCACTTCCTTTCAGCAGCATGTACAACAGGATCCATTGGCCCCAAAAGTGGTATTAGGAGGAGGCTGCTCTGAACTGGCAAAGAATGAACTTAGTGCTGAAGAAATTGGCTAAACTATGACCTCACATGTAATCACCCTCCTACCATCCTGGAACACCTTGTTTGCTGCTATGAGACCTTTGAGCTGTTCCTGTGTGATGAAGCCACCAAGGAGTGATAGCTGACTCTGATGGTTACTTTCTTAAATATAATTAAGATTCATTTTGCCCCAAATTGAAACACATTTTCTTTTGTGTGTACCTAAATTCCTTACTAAGTCTTTCTTAATCATGGAAGGAAAGGTAGTAAATTCCCCTTGAACCTACCCATTCTCAACAGAAAAATGGCTCCCCTGGCTCTTCATGAATGCATCATCCCACAATAATATTTACTTGGATATTTGCCTCTGCAGGATGTTGAGGTTGGGTAAATATTGCTCAGAGACATTTAGAAGATGCAGGAATAAAAAATCAGGCAATATCACTTGGTTTGGCATGTAGACATAAGAAATGTAGTATAAGCATGGTGCTTTTAGGGGCAGACATATGCAGGCATGGCCAGACTTTCTGATCGAAAAAAAGCCAAAGTTCAGGACAGCACGATGACTTTTGGGAATGCTCACATCATTTGAGAGCATCTGCCTTTTGTGAATGACCTAGTTAGCATTCTTGGGGCTGCACAGCTACAGGCAGTGGTCCCCAGAAGGTAACTTTGAGTGCTTACAACAAGCAGGGTTATTTAAGAACTTTCCTGGGGCCCTGGGGCACTATTGAATATCAATAGCTGGTTCCAGGTTGGGAGTGAGAGCAGTATACAGTTACAGGAGTGTGCGCCGACATTTTTCATGCCTGGCCTGCCATCCTAGCAAGCTGCTTAGGTAAACAACATCTAAATTTTACAGGCTTTGAACATGTGGCACTCCACTTATATGGTAGGACATTTGAATTGACTGGTAATATTGAATAAGCAAGATTTCTTGTTGAGTTCACTAGAATTTCTTTGTCATATGTTTTAGATTTTCAAAGGAGCGAACCAGGAGGATTAGAGCTTCCAGTATTAGTGGGAACCAACTCTGAACAATGCCAAAGACCAAGATCTTAGAAAATTAAATAATCTTTGTAACATGGGTAATGCTTATCACTTCCGAAGGCAAAAAGTCTTGTTGAGGGACTTTGCATAAAGTTAATTGAATCCAGCTGCTGCCCTCCTCTGTCTGGACTGAACATAATCTTGGTAGTGGTTTCATTTCTTAACCATTTTGCAGCAAGTTTTTTGTTTTAGAAAATCCTGTGTTGCTGTTATCTTGTTCCTATCCTCATGCTCTCCATTTGCAAGTGAAAGAAAGGAAGGAAGGAAAGACTTAAGGAGGAAAGGAAGGAAGGAAGGAAGAAAAGAAGGGAGGGAGGAAGAAAGAAGGAAGGAAGGAAGGGATGGAAGGAGAAAAGGAAGAAAGCAAAGAATCTCCAAACCCTTCTAGATTAGCAATAATGGGACCCCTGTAGGTTTGACTTTATTTAGAGTTGGCATTAGTCCAAACTAGAAGGCAAATCCCAAAGTCTGGAGATCAGGTCAATGGAAATGTGGAGGACTTAGAATTTTTCCACAGTAAACAAAATGAGCAATTAGCTTAGACCACTCCCAAAGGCACTGCAGAATAAGCATTGTACAAATGAATCTACACATCTTTGTACACAAAATACATCCTAGACTGCCCTGTTGAGTGCTGTTCCCAACCTCCCCTTTCCTTACACAACTTAATTTACCCAGCAATTCCAGTCCCCTCCTCTGGATTCCAGTCATGCTTCTGCAGTCCATGCAGTTTAGAACTCACACCATCCCTGCATTGGCTTACCCTCTTCATTGTTCTGATCCTATTCAACAGCATCAGAAGCTCGTCTCTGGGGCTAGTTGTTTAGAGTGAGAAGGGCACCATATTTTAGCCTACTTTCTAAACCCCACAGAATCAAACACATTGCTGGGCACATAATCATGTACAATAAATACTTATTGACAAATTTAATTTCTACAGAATATAGTGGAAAGGGGCTAGAACCAAAAGAACCAAGAGTTCTGGTTGTCATACCTCAGTTTTCTCACAATAGGCTGAGGGAGATGGATAATATTCAGTGGTTTTCAAATTTTTTTTTAACGATGGAGTTTTTTCAAGTGAAGTCTTATTTTATCTAAAGCACCAGTAGGCAAGAATTTATTTTAAGTGTTCTCTTTTGGAAGTTTACATTTATCCTGGTTACCGATTAGTCAATCAGTGTGTGTAAAGAGGCTTTCTTTATAAACAAAACATTAGGAATCAGGGGTTATGGTGGCAGCTGGTGTCTTGCATTGGCCTCAGCACCTGATGTGTTTGGTTTAGGATATACAATCCTAAGAAAACCCTGATTCACACAGAGGCTATTTGCAAATAAAGTTTTTCTTTTTTAAATAGGCCATCCTGTTATTTCAAGAAACTCACCAATTAAACCTTTCCGGGCATTACAGGAAGGATGGGAGGACATTGTTAATTAACGTTTTAATTGCTATTGACTTCTAAAATCAGACAATATTTATTATCTCATGAAAATCAGATGAAAAAATACCCATGTTTTATTATGTGAAAATGATAAGATGTTATGAATACATTCCATTGTGTTATCTGCTTACTTCTTATGACACAGCTGACAGAAACACTGCAGTGAGACAAACACTTAGGACATGCCAATTCATTAATGTGAGTTTTATTAAAATATAAATATAAGTCTAAGGTGATTGGAAACTCATAGAATGGTACACTTAAGATTTGCACATTTTATTCAGTGTAAATGTAACCTTAAAAAGGAACAATATCAAACTCTAGATTAAAATATGCATATTGATATGTTTAGGGGTGATGTATACTGATGTTTGCAACTTTGAATATACGAAAAAAATTAAATGGACTGAAGGGTGGATAGAGCTGGGTAGTTGGACTGATATATGGTAAAGCAAATACAGCAAATGTTCTTATTCACTGTACAATTCTTTCAACTTTTCTGTGTTTGACAATTTTTATGATAAAATATTGGGGAAAATGGAACTCAAAAGGCAAATCTTTATCTGAAATGGAAAAATGTATTTCAAACATATGTCATCTTACATTAATTTAATTTTGCATCCAACATGGAAGTCTTCCTGGTAAATGGAATTTCTCAAAACCGGGATGATTTTAAGCCATTCTTGAGAGTGACAACCAGCCAGCTGGTTCTAATGATGGCAATGGGAGAGATTACATATCACTGATGTGATATCAGCCAAGAAAAAAAGCTGTAAGTTATGTTTTGTGATGCCTGACACTTCAGGTTGTGTGACTGCCAGCACAAAAATCACAACCTATGAGCAGGCAGAGAATTCTACACTATTGCAGTTATTTCTGGTCCAGCTTGGGAAATGGCACTCACAGCAGGCAGCATCTCCCCCTGCCATGAACCTGATTCCTCCTCTCTTTATTTCCTAGAGAATGACTCACCTCATCCTCATCACCATAAGGGAATTGGAGTTTTGCATTGCTGGAAAACAACACTCCAGTGAAGAGACACTGGGTGGAAGCTCAGTCACCTGAGAGTGGAGGTTGAAGCAGCTTTTCTGAGTCCCACTTCCAAACAAGATTAGGCCCAGTGTCTACCTGATGAAGCTTCCTATTCCTCAGCATCACAGAGAATATTTCAGATGCTGAGGAGGGACACCAGAACGTGTGCGCAGTCTCCAGATTGGTCTCCCTGCACCTTCCTTCTCTGTTCCCCTCAATCTACCCAATTCATACATTCAGTTTAATCATCTAAAATATCACTTTCCCTTTTTTCCCCTTAAAACTGTTCTCTTTCAAATGCTTTAATGGCTCACCATTACTTATAGGAAAATATATTATTAATTTCTTTAACCTCTCACTTAAGGTCCTAATGAATATAGTTTTAATTTGTGTTTTTAGATTGAGTTCTCTCAACTCTTTAGAAACTTTTTCTGCTGCCACTAGATTGGTATTCCACTGCCTCCCTGGCCTCCCACTTCCTAAAAATACTATAAAAATTCTATTCTATATGAGAAGTTTGCATGCTCTGCTCCACTCCACCTCATCCATCCAAATCTTGTCAGCTGAGGTCATTCTTTTTCCTTCTGAGTTTTTGTATCAGTTAGAATGCTTTGGGCTGCAAGTAACAGAAAACAAGGAGCCAAGTATTTTCAACCAGTGGTTTTTAAGCTGTAGCATGCATTGAAATACCAGGAGGGCTTGTGAAACCACAAATTGCTGCTCCCAACCCCCAAATTTTCTGATTAGGTAGGGCAGGGGTAAAGCCCCAAAATTTGCATTTCAAACAAGTTCCTAGGTAAGGCTAATGCTGTCCGTCAGGGGGAACACATTTTGTGAACTGCAGGCTTACACAATGGGAAATTTATTGTCTCACTCAACATGACATCTAGAGCAGTGGCTCTCAAACTTGCTGCACAACATAACCACATGGGAGTATTTTAAAAATCCCGATGATCACACCTCACCCCTTACCAGTGAAATCGATCCTCTAGGGGTGAGACCCATGCATCCATATTTTAAAAAATGCACCAGGTGTTTACAGTGTGCAACCAAGTTGTAGGTCCACTGGTCTAGAGGCAGGGAAGTTGCTGTTCTGGTTACTTCCTTGGTCCAGCAGTGTCATCATGGACCTACTTCCTTCCATCTTTCTCTTCTGCTTTCCTCTGGGTATTAGCCCTTGTCGATTTTTCCTTTCACCATCACACATTGCACCAGTTCCAACCTTACACCTTTAAAAACACTGTCCAAAGCTTGGAAAAGATGAATGCACATACACTTTCCTTTTGTGTTTTTAAACCTATAGAAAATATTCCTGGAAGCCTCCCAACAGACACCTCCACACGTCTTTGACCTGAACTGAATCACATGATCCACCCTAAGCCAATCACTGAGGAGGGAATGAAATGTTGACTCAGACCGTTGATTCCCAGCATCGGCAGTACATGACGATCACCCGGAGAAGTTTGAGACAATTAGATTTTGGATTTTATGTCAGACCCATTAAATCAGAGTCTAGAGATGGAGCCCAGTTATTGGAAGTTTTTAAGTACTCTCCAGGTGATTATAATGTGCAGGCAGAATTTAGAACTACTGGTTTTGAGCGATCAAGATTCATCCACGGCCAGGAGTGGTGGCTCACACCTGTAATCCCGGCACTTTAGGAAGCCCAGGCAGGCAGATCACTTGAGGTCAGAGTTTGAGACCAGCCTGGCCAACCTGGTGAAACCCCATCTTTACTAAAAATACAAAAATTAGCCTGGCGTGGTGGCACATGCATATAATCCCACCTACTCAGGAGGCTGAGGCACAAGAATTGCTTGAACCTGGGAGGTGGAGGTTGCATTGAGCCGAGATGGCGCCATTGCACTCCAGCCTGGGTCACAGAGCGAGACGCCGTCTTAAAAAAATAATTATTAAAAAAAATAAATTCACCCCCTAGAGCTGTGAGCAGCTCAGCCCTTAGGAAAACACATAGCCACTTGGTGCTTAAACAAGATCAAAGTTCTCTTAGCTGGGGAGAAGGGGTAATGGCTATTGGAGAGACAACTGTCACTCATGGCACATCTATGTGTTGTCATGTATGGCTACTCAGCAGTGTCTGGGCTTTCACCCCCATTGAGAGCAGAACTCTGCTTCATTTCTTTATGTTCCTAACAAGTTCTTATCTTAGTGCCTTCCATAAAATAGGTATTTAGTACGTATTTGTTTATTATTTATTGCTTTGTTGATCTGCTGGCAGATTCACTCGTGGACTGAAGTTACTTTGCTTGGACATTTCATTCCATCGAAACCTGCCAGAAGGACTGCTTCATCTCCCCCAACTTTGAAGCCAGAGAGGAGGCATTGAAAGTTCCTGCTCTGCCTCTTGATCCTGCTGTGGTTTTATGTGACAGGGAAATTCCACACTCTCGGCATGAATGCGTGGCCTGACTGGGGCCATGCCGGGAGCTGCTGTGGCATTTATGTGTGCCTGCTTTTGTCCTCGGGGTGGCGAGGGCCAAAGTTTGTCCCTCCAAGCAGAGTTTGGCAAATCAGCACTGGGGCTCTTTTGGGCAACAAATACATTTAGATGCATAATCGAGGCACTTCTTCCTCCTCTACAGAGAACTTGACACATTTCCCATCATGGTTAGAGGAAAAGGAAAAGGATTTGAAGCTTGACAGGGTGAAGAGACAAGCCACCAGCGTTAAATTAAAGGGGTTGATGGGGAGAGGGGAAGGCTGGTCGTGACTTTAGAAACACAAACTCTCTTTTATTCAGCAAAATCCCATGCACAGCTCCTTATTTACAGCTCCTACAGCAGGGAATGCTGAGGAGGGCCTGGCCTGGTGGAGGCTTAATGGGTACATTAACCTGCAAACTGCTTCATGTTGGGCTGAACAGCGAGGAGGCTCTAGGAACAAGACCCATGAGACAGACATTTGGAAATTTTTATTTCAAGATGAGGGAGATGTTGTTTAGTAATTAATCATTCCCTTCCCTGTTATAAAGTCTGCAGTAAAGACTTTATATTCTGTTACACAAAACCCCATTTGCAAGGAATGTTGCTCCTATTCATTTCTTCCCTTTCCAATCTCATAATTAGTCTGGCCACCCCCTATTAATTGCTTGGCTCTTGGTAACCCAAGCCATACGCAAAGAGCTGCCTTGTGTATGCTTACTTGTGTGGCTGTCTCTACCTAATAGGTGCTGGTATCAAGTTCACCTTCTGACACACAGGAAATGACCATTTCTTTCTTATCATTTTGCTCTGATTTGAAAATCCTTGTGTCAGTACCATCTTGTAGGTGAGAGATTTTGCAAGCCTTTTATTTCAGGGACACCATTCTAAGGATTTGAAGAGGGACTTTGAAAATACTGCAATCTGGTTGAAGCTGACACAAACTAAAACTCTTCTTTTGGGAAGTGGGTGAACCCCAGTCGATAGACTTTAGAGACCCCTGACCAGCAGTGGACTGAATGGTGTTGATTTCACTTTTGTTTTCAATCTCTTTTTTTGGAGAGCTTTACAAAGCCAACAGCATAGCTTTATGGGGCCAGAGTAGGAGCTAACGTTTTCTCTGCCAATGCCATTTCCTATAAATCTTGCAAAGCCCCTTGCCACACTGTTTACAAAGATGCAGCATCAGAGCGCCAGAGCAAGGCTAGGATTTCTTTCCTGAAGCTTCATTAAGTTGTAACAAAAGCTCAGTGCAATTTTCATCCTTCTCCCATGAAGAGTTATTGTAAAAAGTGAAAACTACCACATGTGGCTAAGGAAAGGAGCGGTGGAGAGCGTGTGTGTTCCTGAGCCTGACACAAGTGCCTTTAACTTGCCAAGTGATAGTCATCCAAGCTTCCAAAGAAATGGAATATCTCAGCCCCCAAGTCTCATTATTTCTTCCCTAAAAAATTCTCTTCAAGGTAAAATGAATATAAATCTTTCTTGACTGTTAAAAAAACAACAACAAATAGCTTCAGTTTTTCTTTCCCGAGCAAATGTTCCCCTGGCACATAGGGAGAGGTGGGGACAGTCTCTAGAGCAGATAATTTTCTGGTTCTTGGCCATACCTGCCTGGTGGATGGGTGGCAAAGAGGGGAGAGTTGTGTTACTACTCTGCTACTTCTTGGGAGGCAAGAAGAAGAAGAAGCAGCCAAGTGACTCTTCCATCCCCGAGCCAAACACCTTCCCTCCCTGCCTGTCCAATTCCTCAGGCTTTAAGGGAAGGAGGAAGTGGTTAAAATAGTACCTTGAAAATTTAAGGAACTCGCAGGTGATTTGCAAGCACTTCAATCCTTGCTGTTCTCTTAGAGATGGGAGTAGAAGATACCTTGCTGGTGAGTCTCCTAGTGTGGGGAGAGGGGCAGCAGGGACAGATGGTGGAAGTGAGTCTACATCAAATGAAGCTGGAATAGGTTTTGGGATCTTAAGCAAGTGTCTCAGGAGCCTTGACCGGGAGCAGGCTGATGGGTGTGATTGTGGGAGACAAGGCTGAGGCCTGACTCCGGCACTCCCTGACGCTGCAGGTAATGGTTGGATGCCTTCCTTAGTCAACTTTTATCCTCACCTCTTGGTCTGGAAAATGGAGATGACACCATCAAACTACTCAGGATTTCCACCACTAATGACTACCTAGGAACTTGCCGTAGGAAATGTTGACTGTTTTGACCGTTCATGAGCCTGACTTCCCAGATCTGACGGCTCGCCCAAATGTCTCCATTTAGTAAGCTTTTTGCAGGCCCTTCCAGGCCTTAGCGTCTAAAGCCTGACGATGGTCTGACAAGACTTTCTGCAGGCTCGGCTAGTTCTTGTGGGACTATGAACATGCAAAGTGAAGGCCAATTGTACATTTGCAGTTTTGCTCCTTACAGAGAAGCCTGAGGTACGAACTAGGAGAGAAATGGAAGAAATGTCTTAACTTTTTAGAAACCTGGCTTTCTCCCTGGTTGCTTCTTCTTTTGTGTGTCCGTTGCCTTTTGGCTTTGTTAGCCTAAAGAAAAGATTCAATGTGTTAATTTGAAAAATCTTTAATAAGAAAAAAGACGATTTTTATACGTTGTTATTTGCCTGTGAGTCAGATGTTGTCTCTTGGCTGACTGCAATATTTACTGTTTCTATAGCAAATGTCCTGCTGTCTTTTGTGATTCAGCTAGCAACAGCCTTCCAATCTGTTTGAGCATATTTGCTGTTCTTTAACCATTGTCTTAAGAATCAGGCCCTCTATTTGTCATTTGCTTTTTTTTTCTTTCTTTTTTGAGATGGAGTTTCACTCTTGTTTCCCAGGCCTGAGTGCAATGGTATGGTCTTGGCTCACTCAACCTCCACCTCCCAGGTTCAAGCGATTCTCCTGCCTCGGCCTCCTCAGTAGCTGGAATTACAGGCGCCCACCACCACGTCCAGCTAATTTTTGTATTTTTAGTAGATGTGGGGTTTCACCATGTTGGCCAGGCAGGTCTTGGACTCCTGACCTAGGTGATCCCCCCACCTCTACCTCCTAAAGCTCTGGGATTATAGGTGTGAGCCACCGTGCCTGGCCAGTCATTTGCATTTTGAAGCACATTCTCGGTGAATATGGTCTTCCTTCCTCTTTTGCTCTCACAATTTCTGCTGATCCCGCCTTACTTGACCAGTTGGGCAGAAACTAACCTAATAAAGGAGATCAACAGCAGACATTTAATGCAACCATTTTATCATGCTTGGAGCAGGATTAACATCTCCTGCATAGATGGCTGAAGAGTGATTTCTCAGAACTGTGCTTTGTGTAGCTGCTGTTTGAGCATGCACGGCTTCACATGCAGTGAGGGACACATGCACCAAGACAGGCTCCTGCTGCATTTCTGGATGTGTCCTCTCTTTCTAATGCTCAGTCTACTTCTAGCAGTGTGGCCTTTGCTGCCTCTGCCATTCCACCTCCAACTCGTCTGGGGGAGCTAGATGAGGGTTCAGAATGAGAAAATGTCTTATTGTGGCACCTTCCTATTTTGTGTCCCTCCAAATAAAAGGGTGCTAAAAATGTGGCAGTTCTTAGAAGTCAGAGTGTGGGAATGATACTAATGGTGGAAATGCTCTGAGACTCCTTGATTTCTTTCATTTTATCCCACCCCTGCCTCCCTACTCCCATCCATCCCCACATCCTGGTATAGGAAGGCTGAATTACAAGGTGGCAAGACAGATCCTTCTGAACTGTTTACAAGGCTGGCCACTACTAGCATACTCAACATAGATCTAACCCAAGTGAGTACTCATTTTAAGTCTCAAGTAATTTATTCTCTTGGAGCAAGACCTCAGAGCCATAGAACCACAAACTTAGAAATTTTGTGACCTGTCAGCTTGGGACTCTATACCTCTGAGTAGAATGTACTGAGAGTTCTTTAATAAGTATGCAGTGGAGCTTCCAGGCAAGATGGCCAAATTATTTGTTCTTAGAACAGCTGCTGTCTGCAGCTCCCAGTGAGATCAATGCAGAAGGTGGGTGATTTCTGCATTTCCAACTGAGGTACCTGGCTCATCTCACTGGGACTGGTTAGGCAGTGGGAGTAGCCCACAGAGGGTGAGCTAAAGCAGGGTGGGGTATCACCTCACCTGGGAAGCACAAGGGGTCTGGGAACTCCCTCCAAGGGAAGCCGTGAGGGACTGTACCATGAGGAATGGTGCACTCCGGCCCAGATACTATGCTTTTCCCAAAGTCTTCACAACCCAAGGAGCAGGAGGTTCCTTCTGGTGCCTATGGCACCAGGGCCCTGGGTTTCAAGCACAAAACTGGGTGGCCATTTGGGGAGACACTGAGCTAGCTGCAGGAGGTCTTTTTGTTTTCTTGTTTTGTTTTGTTTTGTTTTGTTTTTTTAATGCCCCAGTGGTGCCTGGAGCATCAGTGAGATAGAACTGTTCACTTCTCCGGAAAGGGGGCTGAAGCCAGAAAGCCAAGTGGTCTAGCTCAGTGGATCCCACCCCCACGGAGCCCAGCAAGCTAAGATCCACTAACTTCAAATTCTCGCTGCCAGCACAGCAGTCTGAAGTCGAGCTGGGATGTTCAAGCTTGGCAAGGGGAGGGGCGTTTTCCATTACTGAGGCTTGAGTAGGCGGTTTTTCCCTCACAGTGTGAACAAAGTTGCTGGGAAGTTCAAACTGGGCAGAGCCCACCACAATGTGGCAAAGTAGACTGTCTCTCTAGATTCCTCCTTTCTGGGCAGGGCATCTCTAAAAGAAAGGCAGCAGGCCCAGTCAAGAGCTTATAGATCAAACTCCCATCTCTCAGGGACAGAGCACCTGGGGGTAGGGGTGGCTGTGGATGCAGCTTCAGCAGACTTAAATGTTCCTACCTGCTAGCTCTGAAGAGAGCAGCAGATCTTCCAGCACAGCACTTGAGTTCTGCTAAGGGACAGACTACCTCCTCAAGTGGGTCCCTGAACCCCATGCCTCCTGGCTGGGAGACACCTTCCAGCAGGTGTTGACAGACACCTCATATAGGAGAACTTTGGCTGGCATCTGGCAGGTGCCCCTCTGGGATGAGTCTTCCAGAGGAAGGAACAGGCAGCAATCTTTGCTGTTCTGCAGCCTCTGCTGGTGATACAGGCAACAGGGTCTAAAGTGGACCTCTAGCAAACTCTAACAGACCTGCAGCAGAGGGGCTTGAGTGTTAGAAGGAAGACTAACAAACAGAATGGGATAGCATCAACATCAGCCAAAAGGACATCCACACAGAAACTCCATCTGAAGCTCACCAACATCAAAGACCAAAGGTAGATAAATCTATGAAGTTGAGGAAGAACCAGTGCAAAAAGCCTGAAAATTCCAAAAACCAGAAGGCTTTTTCTCCTCCAAAGGAACACAAGTCCTCACCAGCAAGGGAACAAAACTGGACAGAGAATGAGTTAGACAAATTGACAGAAGTAGGCTTCAGACGATGGGTAATAACAAACTCCTCCAAGCTAAAGGAGCATGTTCTAACTCAATGCAAGGAAACTAAGAACCTTGAAAAAAGGTTAGATGAATTGCTAACTACAATAACCAGTTTAGAGAAGAACATAAATGACTCGATGGAGCTGAAAACCACAGCACAAGAATTTCGTGAAGCATACACAAGTATCAATAGCCAAATCAATCAAGTGGAAGAAAGGATATCAGTGATTGAAGACCAACTTAATGAAATAAAGCATGAAGACAAGATTAGAGAAAAAGGAATGAAAAGAAATAAACAAAGCCTCCAAGAAATATGGGACTACATGGAAAGACCAATCCTACATTTGATTGATGTACCTGAAAGTGATTGGGAGAATGGAACCAAGTTGGAAAATATACTTCAGGATATTAACCAGGAGAACTTCCCCAAACTAGCAAGGCAGGCCAACATTCAAATTCAGGAAATACAGAGAACACCACAAAGATACTCCTCGAAAGAGCAACCCAAGACACATAATCATCAGATTCACCAAGGTTGAAATGAAGAAAAAAATGTTAAGGGCAGCCAGAGAAAAAGGTTGCATTACCCATAAAGATAAGCTTATCAGACGAACAGCGGATTTCTCTACAGAAACCCAACAAGCCAGCAGAGAGTGGGGGCCAACATTCAACATTCTTAAAGAAAAGAATTTTCAACCCAGAATTTCATATTCAGCCAAACTAAGCTTTATAAGTGAAGGAGAAATAAAATCCCTTACATACAAGCAGATGCTAAGAGATTTTGTCACCACCAGGTCTGCCTTACAAGAGCTCCTGAAGGAAGTATGAAACATGGAAAGGAAAAACTGGTACCAGCCACTGCAAAAACATATCAAATTGTAAAGACCATTGACAATATGAAGAAACGGCATCAACTAATAGGCAAAATAACCAGCTACCATCATAATGACAGGATCAAGTTCACCTTAAATGTAAACAGGCTAACCTTAAATGTAAACAGGCTAAATGCCCCAATTAAAAGACACAGACTGGCAAATTGGATAAACAGTACACCCATCGGTGTGCTGTATTCAGGAAATCCATCTCATGTGCAAAGACACATATATGCTCAAAATTAAGGGATGGAGGAAGATTTACTAAGCAAATGGAAAGCAAAGAAGAGCAGGCGGTGCAATCCTCTTCTCTGATAAAACAGACTTTAAAACAACAAAGATCAAAAAAGACAAAGAAGGGCATTACATAATGGCAAAGGGATCAATGCAACAAGAAGAGCTAACTATCTTAAATACACATGGACCCAATACAGGAGCACCTAGATTCATAAAGCAAGTTCTTAACAACCTACAAAGAGACTTAGACTCCCACATAATAATAGGAGAGATGCTAACACCTCACTATCAACATTAGACAGATCAATGAGACAGAAAATCAACAAGTATATTCAGAACTTGGAATCAGCTCTGGACCAAGTGGCTAATAGAGATCTACAGAACTCTCCACACCAAATCAACATAACATACATTCTTCTCAGTACCACATCACACTTATTGTAAAATTGACCACATAAGTGGTAAAACAGTCCTCAGCAAATGCACAAGAATGGAAATCATAACAGTCTCTCAGACCACAGTGCAATAAAATTAGAACTCAGGGTTAACAAACTCACTCAAAACTGCACAACTACATGGAAACTAAACAACTTGCTCCTGAATGACTACTGGGTAAATAACGAAATGAAGCCAGAGATAAGTAAGTTATTTGAAACCAATGAGAACAAAGATACAATGTTCCAGAATCTCTGGGACACAGCCAAAGCAATGTTTAGAGGAAAATTTATAGCACTAAATGCCCACAAGAGAAAGCAGGAAAGATCTAAAATCAACACCCTAACATCACAATTAAAAGAACTGGAAGAGCAAGAGCAACACATTCAAAGGCTAGCAGAAGACAAGAAATAACTGAGATCAGAGCAGAACTGAAGGGAATAGAGACATGAAAGGCCCTTCAAAAAAAAATCAATGAATCCAGGAGCTCCTTCTTTTGAAATGATCAACAAAATAGATAGACCACTAGCCAGATTAATAAAGAAGAAAAGAGAGAATCAAATAGACATAATAAAAAATGACAAAGGGGATATTACCACTGATCCCACAGAAATACAAACTACCATTAGAGAATACCATAAACACCTCTATGCAAATAAACTAGAAAATCTGGAAGAAATGGATAAATACCTGGACACAAATACTCTCCCAAGACTAAATCAGGAAGAAGTCTAATCCCTGAATAGATCAAGAACAAGTTCTGAAATTGAGAGAGTAATTAATAGCCTACTAACCAAAAAATCCCGGGACCAGACAGATTCACAGCCGAATTCTACCAGAGGTGCAAAGAGGAGCTGGTACCATTCCTTCTGAAACTATTCCAAACAGAAAAAGAGAGACTCCTCCCAAACTCATTTTATGAGGCCAGCATCATCCTGATACCAAAACCTGGCAGAGACACAAGAAAAAAGAAAATTTCAGGCCAATATCCCTGATGAACATTGATGCAAAAATCCTCAATAAAATACTGGCAAACCAAATTGAGTAGCAAGTCAAAAAGCTTATCCACCACAATCAAGTAGGTTTCATCCCTTGGATGCAAGGCTGGTTCAACATATGCAAATCAACAAATGTAATCCATTACATAAATGGAACCAATGACAAAAACCACATGATTATCTCAATAGATGCAGAAAAGGCCTTCAATAAAATTCAACACCCCTTCATTCTAAAAACTTTCAATAAACTAGGTATTGATGGAACGTATCTCACAATAATAAGAGCTATTTATGACAGACCCACAGCCAATACCATACTGAATGGGCAAAAGCTGGAAGAATTCATTTTGAAAGCTGGCAGAAGACAAGGATGCCCTCTCTCACCACTCTAGTCAACATAGTATTGGCCAGGGCAATCAGGCAAGAGAAAGAAATAAATGGTATTTAAATAGGATGAGAGAAAATTAAATTGTCTCTATTTGCAGATGGCATGATTGTCTATTTAGAAAACCCCATTGTCTCAGCCCAAAATCTCCTTGAGCTGGTAAGCAACTTCAGCAAAGTCTCAGGATACAACATCAATGTGCAAAAATCACAAGCATTCCTATACACCAATAACAGACAAACAGCCAAATCATGAGTGAACTCCCATTCACAGTTGCTACAAAGAGAATAAAATACCTAGGAATACAACTTACAAGGGATGTGAAGGACCTCTTCAAGGACCTCTTCAAGGAGAACTACAAACCACTGCTCAAGGAAATAAGAGAGGACACAAACAAATGGAAAAAAATTCCATGCTCATGGATAGGAAGAATCAATATTGTGAAAACGGCCATACTGCCCAAAGTAATTTATAGATTCAATGCTATCCCCATCAAGCTACCATTGACTTTCTTCATAGAATTAGAAAAAACTACTTTAAATTTAATATGGAACCAAAAAATGGCCCATATAGCCAAGATAATCCTACACAAAAAGAACAAAGCTGGAGGCATCACGCTACCTGACTTCAAGCTATACTATAAGGCTATAGTAATCAAAGCAGCATGGTACTGGTGCCAAAACAGATATATAAACCAATGGAACAGAACAGAGGTCTCAGAAATAACACCACACATCTACAACCATCTGATCTTTGACAAACCTGACAAAAACAAGCAATGAGGAAAGGATTCCCTATTCAATAAATGGTGCTGGGAAAACTGGCTAGCCATATGCAGAAAACTGAAACTAGACCCTTCCTTACACCTTATACAAAAATTAACTCAAGATGAATTAAAGACTTAACTGTAAGATCTAAAACCATAAAATCCCTAGAAGAAAACCTAGGCAATACCATTCAGGATATAGGCATGGGCAAAGACTTCATGACTAAAACACCAAAAGCAATGGTAACAAAAGTCAATTGACAAATGGGATCTAATTAAGCTAAAGAGCTTTTTACACAGCAAAAGAAACTATCATCAAAGTGAATGGTCAACCTACAGAATAGAGAAAGTTTTTGCAATCTATCCATCTAACAAAGGGCTAATATCCAGAATCTACAAAGAACTTAAAAAAAATTTACAGGAAAAAAACAAAGAACCCCATCAAAAAGTTGGGGGAAGGATATGAACAGACACATCTCAAAAGAAGACATTTATGCAGCCAACAAACATGAAAAAAGCTCATCATCACTGGTCATTAGAGAAATGTAAATCAAAACCACAATGAGATACCATCTCATGCCAGTTAGAATGGTTATCATTAAAAAGTCAGGAAACAACAGAGGCTGGAGAGGATGCGGAGAAATAGGAACGCTTTCACACTGTTGTCGGGAGCATAAATTAGTTCAACCATTGTGGAAGACAGTGTGGTGATTCCTCAAGGATTGAACCAGAAATACTATCAGACCCAGCAATCCCATTACTGGGTAAATACCCGAAGGATTATAAATCGTCTACTATAAACACACACACACACACATATATTTATTGCTGCACTGTTCAGAATAGCAAAGACCTGGAACCAACCCAAATGCCCATCAATAATAGACTGGATAAAGAAAATATGGCACAGATACCCCACAGAATATTATGCAGCCATAAAAAAGGATGAGTTCATGTCCTTTGCAGGGACATGGATGAAGCTGGAAATCATCATGCTCAGCAAACTAACAAAGGAACAGAAAACCAAGCACCACATGTTCTCACTCATAAGTTGGAGTTGAACAATAAGAACACGTGGACACAGGAAGGGGAACGTCACACACCAGGACCTGTTGGGGGTTGGGGGGCTAGGGAAAGGATAACATTAGGAGAAATACCTAATGTAGATGACATGTTGATGGGTGCAGAAAACCACCATGGCATGTGTATATCTATGTAACAAACCTGCATGTTCTGCAAACGTATCTTAGAACTTAAAGTATAATAATAATAAAATAAAATTTAAAAAATAAGTATGCAGTGGATTTTACTTTCTATGGTATTCCATCTACCATGCTATTAGAGTAGGTATTCTTTGTCAACTATACCGATGAAGAAAACATTAGAAGTAAAATTAGTTACAAGCCAAGCCAGAATTATCAGTACAGGGGAAACCTTGAAGTATTGAACCTTGAAAAATTTTTACAGAGGAGGGAATGGGCTCGGAAGGGGTTAAACAGCTTATCTGAGGTAGACACTGTCAGTTGTCGGCAGGACAAGGCCCATTTGACTCCTAAGCTTGTGTTCTTTTTTACAGAAAGTGTTCTTTTATGCTGCTCTTCCTAACAAGTTAGGCTCTGTGCAACAGTTACCATGAGGCAAATTCAATTCCACTTGAGGGATGTCCATTTTGTTTAAGTATCAGCAAAACTCACAATATTAAGAAAAGGCTAGAAATACAAGTCTACAGTAACTAAAAATGTTAAGCACTTGGGAAGGCCAAGGCAGGCAGATCACTTGAAGTCAGGCGTTCAAGACTAGCCTGGCCATCATGGTGAAACCCTGTCTTTACTAAAAATACAAAAATTAGCTGGGCATGGTGGTGCACACCTGTAATCCCAGCTTTTCAGTTGGCTGAGGCAGGAGAATCACTTGAGTCTGGGAGGCAGAGTTTGCAGTGAGCCAAGATGGTGACACTGCACTCTAGCCTGGGCAACAGAGTGAGACTCTGTCTTAAATAAATAAATAAATAAAATTAAGCAAGACTGACACTTCCAAGGATCTCTGTGTTCAATATCATGTCTGTAAGCCTCTGTAAACTTGTGAGTCGGATGGTTGGTTGATGCCTGAAGGGTGCTAAAAAGAATGTACTTAGTTTAAAGCCTTTCTGGGATAAATTTAAAGCCTCTCAAATCCCATACATTATTTTCTTTTATGTATTGTGGCTGATGATGCCCATTCACCCTTCATATTTCCCTCCCTCCCTAGCTTCCTTCCTTCCTTCCTTCCTTCCTTCCTTCCTTCCTTCCTTCCTTCCTTCCCCTTCTTCCTTTCTATTCTCCTTCCCCCTCCTCCTTCTCCTCTATCTCTTCTACTTCTTATCTTTCCTTTCTTTGATAAAGGAATGGTTGGGAGTGAATTGTTGAGAAAAAGCCATAGAGTATGATTCAATCAATGCCAACCGCCCTCAAATAAAACACTATTTACTAATCTAGATTAAACAAACAAACAAAAAATCCAATCCTGGAAAAAGAAAGTATGTAGCAAAGACATAAATAGGCATCTCCCTTAGATTATAGCATTCTGAGTTCTTAAAGGCATTCTTATGAAGAAAACATGAGCTTGGATGACATGATGATGAAGTAGCCAAGATTTATATCTACTTTATTCCCACATCCCCTCAATTTTCAGTCCAGATCTGAGACTCCCACGGGTATAAAAATGTGCAGGGGGTGATCTAGCATCCCAAAATTCAAAAAACACAAAGCCAATCTAGGATGACATCTTTCCTAACTTTCCCTAAAAGTCTAGACATGGTCTCATAGGAGTGATATTGGTTGTTGCAGGCCAGAGGGCAAAACCCCATTCGGATTTTATTGCTAAGACGCCTCAGGACAGAATTTGTTCTGGTCAGGCTGAAATAAGAAAAGGAATTAACACTAAGGAGTTGGAAGAACATAACACAGCTTGCATCTAAGAAAAACAAATACATTCCGTAGAGACTGAAAGATGATAATTTTCTTAATGAAATGAGGCATGGGACCTAATGCCCTTTTCAGCTAGGTTTGTCACATAGAGGTGGGGTGTGTGTGTGTGTATGTGTTGTCTTTTCTAGAAACCTCTTTCTTGTTTTTTTCGAGGTTAATTAAAACCATATTTGATAATATGAAAATAGCTCTAACCATGATGGTTTTCATCAATTCAGGGGCTTTCAAGTATTCTCCTGGCACTCAGAGACTAAAGGTGTCATGATTGCCCTGAGTCATTTGGAAATTGTTGTGGCAAATTGTGCAGTAAGTACTTCCTTGTGAATTTATGGTTCTCATCAGATTTTGGAACACGCTGATCTCAGAGGTGAAGGTAGGGCTCCGAGCCTGACTGCTTCACTGCTCATCCGTAGCTTCCTTTTATCTTCCTTTCCAGCGCAGGAGCTCCAAAGAGTTTTTCAAAGCCCATTAGACTGTCCAATAGCATTCTTAAGAGAAGAAGGAAGAGTGTTTGTTTAGTTGAATTAGGGGAAGTCTCCTGTGGCCAGTGAAGTTTTATTGAGCCATGTCTAGAAGGACTAAAAAAATTAAGTGGGCTTTTTTGTTTTGTTCTTTATTGTTTCTTTACATTTGCTTGAAAAGGTAATCTGCACAGGTTTGATGTCAGCTGGGAAGTGGGATGCCATTCATAAGAGAGAGAGAAGGGCTCTGGGGGAGAAAATATTTGGATAGACAGACCACTTGGTTGAAATGGAGAGAGTAAGTCACAGAATTCCATTATGTCGGTAATGGGTTTTATTGGCACTTTCTAGGTGTATAATGCATCGGGTAGCGAAGGCTTGTTGGGGGGTTAAAGAAGGGATTGCAGCCAAAGAAAGAGGTACCAGATGGGGAAAAACCACAGGAAGATTAGTTACCCTCATCAATAAGGAAAAGCTGGGGTAGAACAAAAGCATAATAGCACTATATCACATAGCCAAAATTATCATAGAGGTATAGATGTGTGTGTGTGCGTGCACGTGTGTGTGTGCGTGAGTGCATGTATGCATGCATGCAAATGCGTATTTACCATATATACATATACATATGTACATGTATATATAAAGCGTGTGTGTGTTTGTGTGTGTGTTGAACCTAACTTCCTTAATACTTGCCATGCACCGGGCAGTGTTCTGGAGTAGGTCAAATCTCATGACTCTTTGTCTTTACCTCCGGTAAGGATTGTCTTATGTTTGCTTTAGGTAAACAGGCTTGACCCTCAGGTGCAGGATTTCCCTTGCTTGCCTATAAGGGATTTTTTTTTTAAATTGTACTTTAGGTTCTGGGGTACATGTGTAGATCATGCAGGATTGTTGCATAGGTACATACATGGCAAGGTGGTTTGCTGTCTCCATCCCCCCATCACCTGTATCTGGCATTTCTCCTCATATTATCAGTCCCCAACCTCCCCACCCCCTGTTGTCCCTTCCCTAGCCCCCAACCCCCAACAGACCCCAGTGTGTGATGCTCCGCTCCCTGTGTCCGTGTGTTCTCATTGTTCAATATACCCACCTATGAGTGAGAACATGTGGTGTTTGATTTTCTGTTCTTGTGTCAGTTTGCTGAGAATGATGGTTTCTAGATTCATCCATGTCCCTACAAAGGACATGAACTTATCGTTTTTTATGGCTGCATAGTATTCCATGGTGTATATGTGCCACATTTTCCCTGTCCAGTCTATCACTGATGGGCATTTGGGTTGGTTCCAGGTCTTTGCTATTGTAAACAGTGCCACAATGAACATACATGTGCATGTGTCTTTATAATAGAATGATTTATAATTCTTTGGGTATATACCCAGTAATGGGATTGCTGAGTCAAATGGAATTTCTATTTCTGGATCCTTGAGGAATCACCACACTGTCTTCCACCATGGTTGAACTAATTTACATAAAGCAGAAAGCCTACAACTCCACCTGGTATGGGATTTAAGGTAACTATTCTCATCAATCTCATTTTATAGAAACACAGAGAAGTTAAGTTTGTCCCAAGTCACATGGTAAGTGGAATTGGTAGGATTTGCCCGAGAAAGTGTGCAGCCAGAACAGGGCTGCTTCGCCGCCGTGGTAGCACGCTCCCTCTCAGCAGGCACTCTTTAGTTTTCTCTGTTTGTCAATACGCCAAAAATGCACATGAAATGATGTTTCTGTGAGTATAATTTATATAGTACATTATTGGAAAGTACCTGGATGTTCCACTAGAGGGAATTGGTGAAATAAATTGTGGTATGTTCATGTGAGAGGACACTACACGGCTGTTAAAAATAATATTCTCAAAGAATGCATGTGAATATTACGTTTAACTAGGTTATGTTAATGGAAACAGCAGGCAGCAAATCTGTATCTATAATCTGATGCGAATTTTTTTTTAAAACTACTATGAAGGGAAAAATGGAAACAATCTAACTGTATATGAGAAGAATGAGTAAATAAACTGTGGCTTAGTCATTTAATGGAATACTACATCTAGTTCAACTGAATGAAAATAATCTCCATGGATCAACATGGGTGAGTCTTAAAACATAATGCTGACTGAAAAAACAAGGTACAAAAAGACACATTATCACTTATGCAAAAATCTAAAATGTAAAAAAGTAATATACATTTCATGAATCTAATTGCATAGTAAAGGCCAGGCATGGTGGCTCATGCCTGTAATCCGAGCACTTTGGGAGGCCAAGGTAGGTGGATCACTTGGGGCCAGGAGTTTGAGACCAGCCTGGCCAAAGTGGTGAAACCCTGTCTCTATTAAAAATACAAATAATTAGCCAGGCAGAGTGGCTCACACCTGTAAGCCCAGCTACTCGGGTGGCTGAGGCACGAGAATGACTTGAACCCA